>CAKNYM010053037.1:246335-265581 GCA_932195095.1 Andricus curvator
TTGGTTGAGGATTCAACTATTTTGTTAAAAATTCATTTTTTCGTTTATTTCAATTGTTTTTTATTCAAAATTCATATTTTGTTGAAAATTCAACTGAAATCTTTTTTGGTTGAAAATGAAATTATTGGTTGAAAATTCAAATGTTCTGTAAAAAATTAATCTTTTTGACTTGAAAATTCAACTATTTTTGGATAAATTTTAATCATCTTTGTCTGAAAATTCGACCATTCGGTAGAAAATGCATCTTTGTAGGTTGAAAATTCAACTATCTTGATAAAGACATATTTTTTGGTCGAAAATTCCACTGTTTTGTTAAAAATCCGTCTTTTTGAATTGAAAATTTAGCTTTTATGGTAGAAAAGTCATCTTTCTTGGTTGAAAATTCATCCTTCTTAGTTCAAAATGAACTTTTTTGTTGAAAATTAAGCTGTCGTCGAAAAAAATCGTCTTTTTTCATCAAAATTGAACTATTTGGTTTAAAGTTGAACTATTTTATTGAAAATTCGTTTTTTTTTTGCTTGAAAGTTGAACCATTTGATGCTAATATAACTTTTTGGTTCAAATTAATTTGTTGTTGAAAATTCATCTCTTTTGGTAGAAAATCTTATATGGTTAAAAGTTCAACTATTTCGCTGAAAATGCAGTATATTTCGACTTTTACATTAAATTTATTAAAAAGAATTTTTTCCACTATTATTCCCCTATTTTCACGAAAATTCACCCTATTTCCCCTGTTTTGAGAGAATTTTGGGCTACATTACTTTTCGGTGATGCGGGGATTCTATATAATATTTTTTCTCTAAATTGAGAATCTACCAAATTTTATAATTTTCTATACTTTTTTCAGAAGCGATTCTTTTGGATTCTTCTCTTATTTGTGGGTGATTCAAAACCAATCTATTTCGATTATTACATTTTCACAAATAGGAAAAAGAAACAATCCAAAAAATTTTATAAATTTCTAAAATTGCTAATATTTAGTGCATTCTTCTTACAATACTCTTAAATAAAAAGATTTCTTTCAAGAAATTGAGGTAAACATTATTTAGACTCAATTAAAAGAAATCAGAAAATATGCATAAACAACCCCTGCAGATTGGAAACGAATCATTTGTTTAGTGTCTCTATTTAAAAAATTTTCAATTTAGATCGATCAGAATTCTATTTTATCATGAATAATTTTATGCAAAATGAGCATGAAAAAGATTCAGAATTGTTCTATTGTGTCGCATCAGTTTAAAATAAAGATGAATCCGAGGTCTTTAAGTATAAATAAATATTTTTTTAAAAACTTTCTTCCGTGTGAAATGATCATTTCAGGAGAATCATCCATGTGTGAAGGGATTGAAAAAATCGTATATTTAATTAAAAACATCACTGATGAACACGTGTTAAAGTATAATGGAGAGAAAAGGCAAGGAAGAAGATAATACCGTTCAACGGGATTATTTAGCGATTGGATACACCATGCTCTGGAATACCTATCCGTAGGTGTGGCTTTAATGATTTCTTTGAGAGACACTATCGGAAGTGCAGGATCTACAGGATAAACCGTACCATTGAAAAGACGACTCTTATGCAATGAGAATTCCATAACATAATAAAAATTCTAAATTCTTTCAGATATTGTCAGACAGACAAAATATTTCGAGTTAATTCGTGTGGAACTTAGAGCCGCCATGTGCAAGATATGTAACCTAGCGAAAGTGATCTACGATGACAAGGTCGCTCCATGGTCAGCTTATTTGGCCGAGAATAAAACTTGTTGATATTTCATCTCGAAAGCGAAAGTGTAGAAGAGAAGAGTTGATAGGGAAAGTTGTTGAACTAAAAAATCAAAACTTATATAATTATTAGGTCAAGAAATTAATGCAGTGCCTTTACTTTGATGTCTTGCAACTCGTGGTCAAACTTGAATTTTTTCCCGCTCTAAGGTGATTTTAAAGGGCGAACATTGAGCTTTAAGACACAATATAATAATAGGTGGCGGCCCTGCGGACTTAACCTTAAAAAATTATTAGTCAATAAAATGGCGTCCGACAAGGGTCATTTGAAACACTCCATGCCTTTTGCATTCCAATTGAAAAATCCTAAGGCTGAGCAAATAATTTCGTTCGTCTCAGCTGCATTTTTTTCAATGGGAATGCAAAGAAAATCCAGAATCTCAAATGTTCCTTGTCGGACGCCATTTTATTGACTAATGATTTTTTAGGTTAGGTCCGCAGGGACGCCACTTATTATATTGTGTCTTAAAGCTTAAGGTTCGTCCTTTAAAACCACCTTAGAGCGGGAAAAAAATTCAAGTTTGACCAAGAGTTACAAGACATCAAAGTAAAGGCACTGCATTAATTTCTTGACCTAATAATTATATAAGTTTTGATTTTTTAGTTCCACAACTTTCCCTATCAACTCTTCTCTTCTACACTTTCGCTTTCGAGATGAAATATCAACAAGTTTTATTCTCGACCAAATTGATTGGTCAAACTTGAATTTTTTCCTGCTCTAAGGTAGTTTTAAAGGGCGAACCTTAAGCTTTAAGACACAATATAATAGGTGGCGGCCCTGCGGACTTAACCTTAACAAATCATTAGTCAATAAAATGGCGTCCGACAAGGAACTTTTGAGATTCTGCATTTTCCTTGCATTCCAATTGAAAAAAATGCAGCTGAGACGAACGAAATTATTTGCTCAGCCTTAGGAGAAGGTGCGGTGACACCTAAAACGTGTAAAAAGTGGTTTCAGAAATTTCGCAATAATGATTTTCCAATCTTAATGCAAGAGACATGGAGTGTTTCAAATGACCCTTGTCGGACGCCATTGTACTCACTAATGATTTTTTAGGTTAAGTCCGCAGGACCGCCACCTATTATATTGTGTTAATGAGTTTAAGGTTCGTACTTTGAAACAATTTTAGGACTAGAAAAAATTCAGGTTTGATCAAGAGTTGCAAGGCATCAAAATGAAGGCACCGAATTAATTTGTAGACCTACAATCTGAATGAATTCATATAATAAATACATTTTAATGCATAACAATAAAAGTAGTTGTCAACTGTTTGCAACGTTTTCGTATCCTGTTTTTTTACCAATTTGGGAATAATAGGGGAATACATTATTATTATACCATTAAGCTTGAATTCATAATGAAACGCTTTAAAAATCCTCAGATATAAAGTCGAAATACAATTGAATTTCCAAAAAAATAGTTGAATTTTAAACCAATAAATATTTGTAAACAAAGACAATGTACTTTCAGCTCAAAAAGACGAATTTTTAAAACAAAAAATTAATTTTTAACCAGACAGTTGCATTTACAAACAAATAAATGAACTTTCAAGCCAGAGACGAATTTTCAGCAAAATAGTTTAACTTTTAACCAAATAGTTGAATTTGGAAGCCAAAAAAACGAATTTTTTTGAAGAAAGTGGGACTTTCAACCCAAAAAGTTGAATTTTCAACAAAAAAGTTAATTTTCAACCAAGAAAAATGACTTTTCTACCATAAAAGATAAACTTTCAAGTCAAAAGGACGAGTATTCAACACACAACAATTAATTTCTAACAAAAAAGTTTCAATAAGAAGCAAATAGTTAAACTTGCAAGCAACAGAGACGAATTTTCAACAAAATAGTTTCACAAATAGTTAAATTTTGAAGCCAAAAAGACGAATTTTTTCGAAGACAATAGAATTTTGAAACCAAAAAGTTGAATTTTCAATAAAAAACTTTATTTTTAACCAAGAAAAATGAGTTTTCTACCACAAAAGATGAGTTTTAAATCCAAAGGGACGAATTTTTAACAAAACAGTTGAATTTTCGAACAAAAAGTATGAAATCATAATCGTTGAATTTTCAACCCACAAAGATGCATTTTCAACTAAATGGTCGAATTTGCAAACAAAAAAGATTAAAATTCAACAAAAAGCAGTTGAATTTTCAAACCAAAATGAAGATTTATTTACAATAGAGTTGAATTTTAAACCAAATAGTTGAAGGTTCAACTAAACAAATATTTTTTTACCAAAGATGAAATCGTCAAATTCTTAGTTCAGAAAATTAATTTTCAACAAATGAAAACGAATTTTGAAGAAAGTAGTTACATTTTTAACCGTAAAAATTAATTTTTTACCAAAAAAAATTTTAAACAATCGAAATTAACTTTCTAACCAAAAAGACGAATTTTTTCAACTTATAAAGGATAAATTTCCATTTTGAAGCCAAAAAGACGAACTATCTACAAAAAGTTGAATTTTTCACATGAAAATGTCATTTAAACAAAAAATATAATTTTCTAGAAAAGAGTTAACATTTCATAAATGGAGTTTAATTTTTGACTAAATAGTTAAATTTCCAACCAAATATATGAGTTTTCAACAAGAAAGTTAATTTTCACCCAAATAGTTTAATTTTCTATCAAACTGTTGAATTTTAAAGCCAGGAAGACGAAATTTCTACAAAAAAAGTTGAATCTTCAAACCAAAATGAAGATTTTTTTACAATAGAGTTGAATTTTAAACCAAATAGTTGAAGGTTCAAATAAAACAATATTTTTCAACCAAAGATGAAATCGTCAAATTTTTAGTTTAGAAAATCCATTTTCAACAAATGAAAACGAAATTTTAAGAAAATAGTTAAATTTTTAACCAGAGAAATTAATATTTTACCAAAAAAATTTTTAAATAATCAAAATTAATTTTCTAACCAAAAAGACGAATTTTTTCAACTTATAAAGGATAAACTTCCATTTTGAAGCCAAAAAGACGAACTATCTACAAAACAGTTAAATTTTCCACATGAAAATGTCATTTTCAACAGAAAATATAATTTTCTAGAAAATATTAAACATTTCATAAATGGAGTTTAATTTTTGACGAAATAGTTAAATTTCCAACCAAATATATGAGTTTTCAACAAGAAAGTTAATTTTTAACAAAATACTTTAATTTTCTACCAAACTGTTGAATTTTAAAGCCAGAAAGACAACATTTCTACAAAAAAGTTGAATTTTCGACCCAAAAATATGAACTTTCAACTACAATGATGATCCAAAAAACAAACTAATTTTTTTAAAGTAGTTGATTTTTAAATCAAGTAGTTGCTTTTTGAACCCAAAAAAAGATAAATTCTCAACGAAATAGATTATAATTAGAAATAAAACACAGTTTAATTCAGCCAGAAAATACGTATTTTCAACAAAATAGTTAACTTTCAACCAAAGAGATGAATCTTCAAACAAAAAAAAATAAATTTTTAAGAAAGTAGTACAACTTTCAACCAGGTAGTTGAATTTTTGACAAAAAAGATGAATCTTTAACCAAATAGCATTTTCAACAAAATAATTAAATTTTCAACCAAACACTAGAAATTGGAACCAAACGAAATGAATTCCGAACTTTAAAAACTGAAAATACTTGAAATCGCTTAAAATCTTCAAAATCCCATAAATATCCCTTAAATCCTTTAAAATCCGTGGAAATCTCTTAAAATCTCTAAAAATCCTTGATGTTCTAAGAAATATTTCTAAATCGTATGAGATCCCTTGCAATCATTGAAATCTCTGTAAAATTAATTGAAACCTTTAAAATCCGTGCAACGTGGGCTTTGATGGAACTCAACCCTAAAGGTCGCGCAGCTCTGGGCTTTTTTCTGTTTTCATTACTGTGATACCTTATGACCATTTTGAGACCAAAATTAACAAAATCGTTAGAGCCATTGTGAATAGAAATTAATTTTTAAAATATTTTTGGAGGGGTTATTGAGTATATTTTTGTGGAAATAGCACTGAAATGGTGAATAATTGGCATATATTTTTTTTTGCACCTAAAAAGAGGCTCTACATGTTAAAAATCTCACGATAACCAAATCCCTTTTGAAATTGTTTAGATAAATAGTAGAATACTCCTCTACTGCAAAGGTAGTGTTATCGTGGTGACGCTAAAAGGGCGCATTTTTTTTCTTTCGATTATTACATCAAAAATAGACTGTTTCCCGAAAAACGGCCTTTACCGGAAGTCTTTCTACTCTTCAGATTATATATACAAAAAATTAGACAAAATGGCTTCTCCCTTTGGCCTCAGTTTATGAAGTCCGTTTTACCGACGATTTCCAGGGGTCTCAGGTAAGATGAGAATTGTGCCTTGTTCTTCGAGTGGTAAATGCACTCGACTTAGAGCTTGGCGGCTAGGGTTCGATTCTCCGTGTCTACGAGTTTCAATTTTTCCAAACTTTCTTCCGCAACATTGCATTTCATGTGTGAAAGTATCATGTATTACCTTCCCGGAAATAAACTTCCAATCCATTTAATGGAAAGTCCCAACAGTCATTTTTTACAATGAATTGATGGACGTTTCCTAATATGATAGAGGAGTGGCTTTTCTGAGTCACGATGAAAAGATAGTGAGAATCGTGAGAACCCACTCCTCAATAGTTTGACGAAGATCTTCTGTTTGAAATAATTCTGCAAGTATTTACTATTTTTTGAGAGTCGACGCCTATGCATCGATGAGGCCCACTTCCACTTCGCAAGGTGATTTCGTCTCGAGGTCGCATCAAGTCATGAGCATAAATCACTACGTTCACCATTCCTTCTCCCGATAGGTGCAATAGCTTTTTATACTCAAGAGTACATACATACTGATGTGCGTGTACGCATTCTTTCTACCGCTTTACACGCATGCAATGGAGTTCGATCGTACCGCTACAATACAAAATCATTTATAAACAATACATTACAATAAATATAATGGAAAGTCCAGCACAGGGCCATCAACAACATTTGCGTAATTCTAGACTCTAGGCCGATAATTACAACTGCCGCAACTTCTCAATGGGAATGTAAATGGTAAAAAAGTCTAACATATTTCTGGCGCGGTATGAGGAGTAGGTGAACAAAACATGATAAATCCGTTCGAGATGATTCCTCATCAATTAGACAAATGCGTATGAAACCTTTTCTCAAGGCATATTAAATAACCAAAAGAAGCTTAACAGCAGAGAAAAACATCGATCCTCAAAAGTACTATGTTCACGTTACACCTTCACACTTGAAGTATTCTTATTTTGAGAAAAAAATATCTCATTTCGAGACCATAACAAATGAGCTGCAAATGAGCCCACTGTTTTTCTGTGGGAGCATAAAAGTTTTGATTGGGTAATAGAATGAAAAAAAGGGACAAATATGGTTATCTGTAATTAAATTAATGCTTATGATGCAGAAGTATGAAAAGAACGAGAAGTGATCTTTCATAAAATAAAGTTGGTCCTAAAAAGGGCCGTTTGGTATGCTGCAAATAGTAGATTAATGAATAAGGTCAGTAATTTTCTTGTTTGTCAATCAAGTCTAAAGCAGCGAAGATAGTTTCTGGCACATCATTTTGTTCAGAAACAAACCTACGAGAAACTGCTAAACCAAATTAAGCATCTCTAAATTTCGTTGGTAGTGTGATATCCTGGGTTTCGACATCATTCTCGTAATCAGATTTCAGAGGTTCTGGTCCCTTTACATTGTCCAATATCTCACTGTCTGTAGGTTCTGTAGCAATTATTAAATTAGTGTCCACATTAATGAAATCTTTCAAATTTACATCTGTGAATCCTAATCTCCTTTGTAGATCAGTCCACTCTTCAGAAGTACCATGCACAGAATGTTCATCCTCTTCTTGTGACATCAGTTCACGCTTTGTTTAAATCGAAAATTGTATCCAACAAATTCAAATTGGGTCCCCCTCACTTTTCTCATCCGAAGCCTTGAGCAGTCTTCTCATGATTCTCTTTCGGCAATCAACTTTAAGATTCTTGATTAATTAATTAATTAATTCCTTAATCCATTGATTGTAATTCTGCAGTGAAATTGGGTGGTAAGTAAACCACTTTCTCGGCTTTTAGTGTTTGCATCAAGACTTTCGGATAAGCCGGACAATTATCCACAAATAGAAGACTTTCCAATTGTTTTTTTGGAATTTGCGATGAATGTTATGAAGCCAGTCTTCATATATCAAACTGATCATCGAAGATTTTTTATTGTTCTTGTTACCAATTACCAATAACTTTAGTTTTTCTTTACGAGACATATTAGCGGAGACCATAACAGTAACACGATCTTTGCTCGTCTTTCTACCATGACAAGTGGTCTTCGAATTATCGAGGAATTTGAATTATCGAGAAATATTAACATGGGAAACGTCGAGTTTAATCCGGGGTCGAAAATAAAGTTCGAATTGTCGAAAAAAAAAAAAAAAAAAATATGATCGAATTATTGAATCTATTAGCTTGCACAGAGAAAAATGGATGTTTACCCTGAACATATAGATATTTCAAGTGAACATATTTAATGTTTAACAATAGAACAGCCATCCGGATGTTAAAGGTTGGTTTCTAGATATATTAAAGATATGCAGTGCAGAGCGTTCTTACCCCGAAGAATTTTTTAAAGAAGAAACATGACTTGCGTTAACCATTTTGCTCTACCCAAACAATTTACAGCATTATTATTAATATTTGTAAACAGAAAATTATTCATCATAATTTTTCCACAATTTCACATACAATACGAAATGAAAACGGACGAAATTGACTATAAACTTCATCAAGCGGCCGACAGAGAACTTTGAAACATATTGAACATCTATTTTTCTCTGTGTTTTTCTGAAGTTTTTTTTAACATATTAATTGAACACTTTAATAAAAAAGATACAGATATTAATTTACATATTTTAAAGGTTACAAGAGTTTTAAAGCGCAATTTTACTGGGATATAATTTTTTTGTAACCCAAGGATCAATAATCATATTCCTCGAGTCCTGAAAATGTAAAAATCATGCATAACTATTTTTTTGTTTTGATTTATCATGTTTTTAGTATGCTTACTTCTCATAAATTGTTTATAGAAGTATTTTGCATATATTTATAGGCAAGATCTGAGCATTGCAAAGTTGCATTTTATCGAGAACAAATTAAACATGATGGTAGCAGTTTCGTAATAATTGAGAAATCGAATCACATCATTAACCGTGGGTAGAAGATAGAGTGGCGTAGGCCGTAGGCAGTGATATCTTTAGGTAGTCGAACATATATAAAAAAGGAGACGATGGTAGACCTGTTTTTATTTACAAGGTCTGTTATTTGATACACTCACTATCCTTTCAAATGAGAGTTCTAGGTTTTTAAAATTCATCCCCATGTACGAATTATCGCAATGACAAATAAGTCTTGCAGTATTAATTAATTTCCTGATATATAGTAATTCCAAGGATCAATTATTTATCAATCATTCTAGTAACATCTTGACAAGGATTCCCTCAAAGATTCATGAGCAGATTCATATGGAAGATAAGAAAAATTAATTCGTAAAAATTCATAATAGCAACCTAAGAGGCCGTGCATGAATTACGTAAAATCTTTTTGGTGGGTGGGGGGGGGGGAGGGTCAACGATTTTTATCTGGATTTTTAACTATAGGACAGTGATCTAGATATTTAGGTGTGATATCTTGATATTATAATTAAATATCCAGATAGTACATTTTAATATCCCAATATTTTTATATTTAGAGTTTTTAATACTTGGATATTGAATTTTAATATCAAAACATTCCACTTAATATATAGATCGTTGTCCTATAGTTAAAAATCCAGATTTTGAATTTTAATATCCATTTTTCTGCGTGTAGTGCATTAAAGATGAAAAAATTAAAATACTTTATCAATAATTGTAACAGTATTACCCGCGATTTACCTAATAATATTAGTAGCAAATAGTCATGTTAGTGTTATTAAATTATTATTAAGTATAATAATAATAAATTTACGAAATAAGAATGAATGACTAAAGAAATGAGGGGTCATCTACAAATTACAATTTTATAATTTATTCAGAACCTAGAATGTCTTTTTGGCTTGAAATTTCAACAACTAGATTTAAATCTTTTTTCTTTTTTGGTTCAAAAATTCATGTCTTTTTGTAAAAATTTCATCTTTTTTGGTTAAAAGTAAGCGCTTTTTTTATTGAAAATTAATTTTTTAAACTGCGAAGTTAATTATTCCATTTTCGGTTGAAAATTAATCTTCTTTAGTTAAAAATTTAAATATTTGGTTGAAAATTTAACTATTTGGTTAATAATTTATTTATTCTCTTGGAAATTCGTCCTTTTTGGTAGAAAATCAATCATTTTGGTTGAAAATTAAACTATTTGGTTGAAAACTTATGTATTTTGTTGAAAATTCGTCTTTTCTAGTAGAAAATTAATCTTCTTGATTGCAAGTTTATCTTCTTGGGTAAAAATTTAACTGGTTTGTAGAAAGCTCGTCTTTTTGGCTTGAAAATTCAACACTTTGGATGAAATTTTTTTTTCATATTGACTAAAAAATCATTTTTGTTTGAGAATTCAACTATTTTGTTAAAAATTTGTTGTTTTTTTTTGCAGAAAATTAATCTTTTTGGCTGAAATTTCAATTATTTGTTTGGAAATAATTCTGTTTCAGGTGGGGATTCAAGTATTTTGTTGAAAATTTTACTTCTTTTGTTGAAATATCAACTATTAAATTTTTTTTAAATCATCATATTTGGTTGAAAATTTAACACCATTTTAGTAGAAAATTGATCTCTTCACTTGCAAATTTATCTTTTTAGTTGAAAGATTATATGTCTGGTTTGAAAATTCAAATATTTTGTTGAAAATTGATATAATTAGCTAGAAATTCGCATTTTTTTTGGTAGAAAATTAAACTTTTTAGTTGGAAATTCATCTATTTGGTCAGACATTTTTGTATTCTGTTGAAAATTTAACTATTTGTTTGAAAATATATGTCTTTGGTGATTATTCGTCTATTTTAGTAAAAAATTCAATGATTTGGTTAAAAAATCAACTGTTTTGTATAAGTTTATCTTTCTGGCTTGAAAATTCGACATTTTGAATGGAATTTTTTTTTGCATTATTGACAGAAAAATCCTTTTTGGTTGAGGATTGAACCATTTTGTGGAAAATCCGTATTTTTTTATAGAAAATTTTTGGTTAAAAATTGAACTGTTTTATAGAAAGATCGTCTTTTTGGCTTGAAAATTCAACATTTTGGATAAAAAGATTTTTCTGTATTGATTGAACAATCATTTTTGGTTGAGGATTCAACCATTTTGTGGAAAATTCGTATTTTTTGGTAGAAAATTTTTGGTTACAAATTGAACTGTTTTATAGAAAGATCGTCTTTTTGGCTTGAAAATTCAAAATTTTGGATAAAAAGTTTTTGCTGTATTCATCGAAAAATTATTTTTGGTAGAGGATTCGACTATTTTGTTGAAAATCTGCCTTTTTTGTTTAATTCAACTGTTTTTGTTCTAAATGAAAATCTTTTATTTGTTAAAATATCAACTATTAAATTTTTTGTTAGGAATTCGTCTTTTCTGGTTGAAAATTCAACTACTTGGATGACCATAGGCACTAAAGTCTTTGTAATTGTCGGAATCCTCTTCTAATTTATATAGGAAATATTTTCAGCATTTTTATCCCATCATTCCCAGCTATTACTACATTGTACATAATATGCAATATACTGAGTTAATTGAAATCAACAGTGATGATAACGGCAGCGTATGAATTATGATGAAAATTTTTATTAAGATCGCAATAAAATCTACTTTCTTATGAATTCTTCTATTCACAAAAAAACAGAAAACAAAATATATCACAAATAAGAAAATAAAAATATTAATTCATTTCAATACAGTAAACGCCAATCTTACCGAAAACAAAATGTAGCAGTTAAATTTTCAACTAAATATTTTAATTTTCCAGCCAGCAAGACGAATTTTCAACCCGAAAAGTTGAATTTTCGATAAAAAAAGTTAATGTTCAGTTAAGAGAGGTTAATTTTTAATCAAGAAAAATGATAAAAGAGGAATTTTTAATCAACAAGGACGAATTTTCAACAAATAGTTGAATTTTCGACCAAAAAAGATGAGTAACAAAATATTTTGATTTTTGACAAAATACCTAAACTTTCATCAAAATAGTTGACTTTTTTACTCAATAGATGAATTTTCAACCTGCACAGATGAATTTTCAACCAAGAAGATTAATTTTTTACCAAAAGACGAATTTTCAATGAAATAGTTGAATTTTCAACTAAAAATGATAAGTTGACAACCAAACATCGAATAGTTACATTTTCAAAACAATGTTAATTTTCAACCAAATAGTTGAACTTTCAAGCCAAAATGACAAATTTTCCATAAAACATTTGAATTTTCAACAAAAAATTTAATTTACGACTAAATAGTTGAATTCAACCAAAAAAGAGGAATTTTCAACAAAATAGTGAAATCCTCAACCAAAATCTTCAATCAAGCAGTTGCAATTTTAACGAAAAAGGATGAATTTTCAAACAAGAAAATTAATTTTCTACCAAAAATGATTAATTTTAAACAAAATACATGAATTTTTAAACAGAAAAGGTCAATTTTTAATTTAAAATATCAATTTTCAACCATAGATGCAATAGATACATTTTCAGTTAAGAAAATTGATTCTCAATAAAAAAAGCGAATTTTTATCAAAATAGTTCAAAGCTTCAACCAAAGAGATGAATTTTAACAAAAATTATGAATAAAAACATTAATTTTCAAAAAGAGAGTTCAATATTCAACTAAAGAGTTGATTTTTCAACCAAAAAGTTTATTTTTGATCCCAGAAGATTCATCTTCAACAGAAAAAAAATGAATCTTCCATAGAGTAGTTCCAATTTAAACCAAGTATTTTATTTAAAAAAAAAGTGAATTCTTAACAGAGCATGTAATGAACCATAATAGATTAATTTTCAACCAAGTAGTTGCATTTTTAACCAAAAAGGATGAATTTTCAACAGAGAAGATTAATTTTCTATAAAAAGACGAATTTTCAACAAAATACATGAATTTTCGACCAGAAATGATCAATTTTCAATTTAAAATATCAAATTTCAACCGAAAGTGGAATAATTACACTTTCAGGGAAACAAATTATTTCTGAACACAAAAAAAAAATTTTTTTCAGTAAAATAATTAAATTTTCAACCAAAGAGATGAATTTTCAACTAAAATGATAAGTTCACAACAAAAAATGAAATAGTTAAATTTCCATTTAGAAAACATATTTTTAACTATAAAAAAAAATTAATTATCAACCAGTTGAATTCAAGCAAAAAATTTTAATTATCTACAAAATAGTTGAATCCTGAACCAGAATAGATTAATTTCCAACTAAGCATTTGCATTTTATATAAAAAAAGATCAATTTTCAATCAAGAAGATTAATTTTTCATAAAAAGAACGAGTTCTCAACAAAATACATGAAATTTCAACCAGAAAGGTCAATTTTCAATTTAAAATATCAATTTTGAACCAAAAATGGAATAATTAACTTTTCAGTGAAAAAAATTAATTCTCAACCAAAAATGTGAATTTTAAAAAAATAATTAAAAGTTTCAACAAAAGAGTTGAATTTTTAACCAAAAAACTAACTATCAACAGAATACATGAATTTTCAACTAAGTATTTCAATTTGCAGCTGAAAAAGATGATTAATCAATCCAATAAATAATTAAATTTTCAACCAAATATTAGAATTTTCAACCAAACAAGAAAAATTCCGAACACAAAATTTAATGGTAGATTTTCCAATAAAAAAATTAACTTTTAAGCAAAAAAAGTTGGCCTTTCTTATCGAATTCTATTATTTCAGTTCAAATTTAAGCGAAAAAACGAGAAAAAGCAAAAGAGTTTCGTTAAAAAAGAGGAAAAGAGTTTATGGACGGCCCCAAATCAGTTAAGTTAATCTGCCATCTAAGTTAATCTTTAAATTATATCAGTGTTCCGAAATGAAAAAAAAATCTAAAAAAATTCGATTAAAATTTAAAAGTATTCTTATACTAGTATCAAACAGTTTTAACTCATTATTCATTGTGCGATTGATGACTATATAAAATTACATTTACTCTCATCTAATTAAATCAATACTAAGGATTTCAACTGATAAATCAGTTATTTTTTAAATTTCATTGATTGAAATAGTAAAATACATTGTGACAATCTCACTTAAACTAAAAGAAAAAAATATATTTTTTCTATAACCTCTCTTCACAGGTCCAAATGCTGTAAAAACTGAGGAATAATATGGAGATTTTTTTAAGAAACAAGGGGAATAAATTCTTTTAAAGAAAATTAATTTGGGAACTATATTATATTGAATTAAATTACAAACGCTCTACATTTTTTAAGATTTCTGGTAAAAATATTGCATTTTTAACAATAAATATGAATTTTTAACGAAACAGTTGAATTTCCAACCAAAAAGATCAATTTTTGACTCAAATTATGAATCTTCAACCAAAGAGATGAATTTTCAACTAAAATGTAACAAAATATCAATAACAAAATAGTTATAACTTTTAACCAAATAGTTGAATTTTTAAACAAAAAGATAATTTTTCAACCAAGAATATAATAGTTAAATTTTTAGTTGGAAAAGTTAATTTCTATGAAAAGAAATAATTTTCAACAAAATAGATGAATTTTTAAACAAAGTATTTTCAACAAAATAGTTTAATTTTCAAAAAAAAGAGGTGAATTTTCAAACTAACCCAAAAATATGAATTTTCTACAAAAAAGTTAATTTTCAACCAAATAGTTGAATTTTAAACCAAAAAGGATGACTATTTTCAAAAATTTTTAATTTTCAAGCCAAAAAGACGAATTTTCTTCAGAATACATGAATTTTTAACTAGAAAAGATCAATATTCAACCAAAAATGGAATATAGTTACATTTTTAGTTAAAAAATTAATTTGAAATTTGAAAAAAGAAAAAGAATTTTCAGCAAGATAGCTAGATTATCCACCAAATAGTTAAATTTTCAACTCAGAAAGATCAACTTTCAATCATTTAGTTGTATTTTCATCTAAAAATATAAGTTATCAACCAAAAGTGGAATAGTTAAATTTGCAGTTAAAAAAATAATTGTTAACCAAAAAGAAAGATAAATTTTCAACAAAATAGTTATATTTTCAACCAAAAAGATAATTTTTCAAAATGAATTAATCCATCTCCAACTAAGGTAGATAAATTTTAAATCAAAAAGATGAATCTTCAAGCAAGAACATTAATTTTCTGCTAAAAAATACGAATTTTTAACTACAAAATATCAATTTTCAACCAAAAATGAAAATTTTTAAATTTTCAAGCTAAAAAACTGAATTTTCAAACAGACAAAAAACGACTTTTTAAAACGAAAATAAGAATTTTGAATTAAAAAGTTCATTTTCCTCCAAATAGTTGAATTTTCAACAAAATAATCAAATTTCAAGCCTATCAATAAAAATGTGTAACAGAATTACATTTTTTGAAATTTTCAAATAGACAAAAAACGAATTTTTAAAACGAAAATAAGAATTTTAATTGAAAAACTTAATTTTCGACCAAATAGATTTATTTTCAACTAAGATGTAACAAAATATCAACAAAAAAAGATTTATAAGTTGTAACCAAATAGTTGTATTTTCAAACATTAATATGAATTTTAAGCCAGAAATATAATAGTTGAATTTTTAGTTAAAAAAGTTAATTGCTATGAAAATAAATAATTTTTCACGAAATAGATCAATTTCTAACCAAAGACATGTATTCTTATAAGTAAAATGATGAACTTTTAACAAAAAAAAGGATTCTCAACAAAATAGTTTAGTTTTCAAACAAAATAAGTGAATTTTCAAACTAAACCTAAAATATGAATTTTCTACAAAAATTTAATTTTCAACGAAATAGTTGAATTTTCAACCAATTAGTTGAATTTTAAACCAAAAAGGATGACTTTTGTACAAAATTTTTAAATTTTCAAGCCAAAGAGACGAATTTTCTTCACAATACATGAATTTTCAAGTAAAAAATATCAACATTCAACCAAAAATAATATATTTTTACATTTTCAGTTCAAAAAGATAACTTTAAATTTAAAAAGAAAACGAATTTCCAGCAACATAGCTAGATTTTTGACCAAATAGTTAAATTGTTAACTAATAAAGATAAATTTTCAATCAAATAGATGTATTTTTAACCAACGTGATAATTCTTTAAATGAAAAGATCCATCTCCAACTAAGATAGATAAATTTTACACCAAAAAGATGAATTTTGAAGCAGGAAGATTAATTTTCGGTCAAAAAATACGAATTTTCAATTACAAAAGATAAATTTTCAAAACAAAATGGAAATTTTTAATTTTTTAAGGTAAAAAACTTAATTTTCCAACAGACAAAAAACGAATTTTCAAAACGAAAATAAGAATTTTAAATTAAAAAGTTCATTTTCAACCAAATAGTTGAATTTTCAAACAAAAATATAATAGTTAAATTTTTAGTTAAAGAAATTAACTTCTATGAAAATAAATAATTTAAAAAAAAATAGATAAATTTTTAACCAAAGACATGTATTCTTATAAGTAAAATGATGAACTTTTAACAACAAAAACAGAAGGATTTTCAACAAAATAGTTTAGTTTTTAAACAAAATAGGTGTATTTTCCAACTAACCCGAAAGTATGAGTTTTTTACAAAAATTTAATTTTCAACCAAAAAGGATGACTTTTTTACAAAATTTTTAAATTTTCATGCCAAAAAGACAAATTTTTCTTCAGAATACATGAATTTTCAAGTAAAAAAATATCAATATTCAACCAAAAATAATATATATTTACATTTATAGTTTAAAAAGTTAATTCAAATAAATCTAAAGATAAACCAAAAAGGGAATAGTTAAATTTGCAGTTGAAGAAAAAATGTTTAACAATAACAAAAAAAGAATTTTCAACAAAATAGTTATATTTTCAACCAAAGTGATCATTTTTTAATGAAATGATCCATCTCCAACGAAGATAGATAAATTTTAAACCAAAAAGATGAATTTTCAAGCAGGAAGATTAATCTTCTGTCAAAAAATACGAATTTTCAACTACAAAAGATCAATTTTCAACACGAAATAGAAATTTTTAATTTTTCAAGCTAAAAAACTTAATTTTCAAATAGACAAAAAATGAATTTTCAAAAGGAAAATAAGAATCTTGAATAAAAAAGTTCATTTTCAACCAAATAATTAAATTTTAAGCAACACAATAAAATTTTCTAACAGGACAGATGAATGAATAAATGAATGAACAAAAAAAATAATAATTGTCAACCAAAAATGATTGGATTTTCTTTTTAGTTTGTGGGAAAAAGACTGTGAAGCCTGCGATAAATGAATATGAATTTTGATGATTTATAGAATAAAGAATAATAGTTAAAAAAAAATTGAAATTCATTCGTAATACTTTTAAAATATTAGCTTGGCTTTGCTCAGAAACTAAAGATAATTTTCCACTGTACACTTTTTGACTTAGAACTCCACCCTGTTTCGTGTCAGTTATTTTTTTATATGATCATTATTCAAATAATTATAAAGTTTCACTTTTCACAAATAATATTAATGAAGAAAATATTGCATTAAATTCGTTTATGTAGGATCACTTACATTAAAAATGTTTAAGAAATATATAATTATGAATTCGGATAGTGCGCGTGAGTATAGCAATAATTACTAATTGAATCAATATATTTTTACTAACTATCAGTAACTGTATTCCAACTACAGCAATCAGTAGAATTTAACTGATGACAATCAGTTATATTTTACTGATTCAAATTTAGGTAGTATTTAAAAGTATTTTTTTTCAAGTATCGTATTCAAAAATAGGACATCTTCAGTGTGACATGAAAATTCAAGTGGGGTTTCACCGAAATGTCGCAAATCGTTACACAAGAGAGAGGTATGCAGCATTTTCTGAAATAATATTCAAATTACAACGGTTTCCCGAGCGTGACAACTTACCTCTCTCACTCCGAGTACAATTAGTAACCACCATGTCTTGGACATCATCGCCAGAGACATTCCACGAAAAATTGTCCTCTTCATTTTATTTTGGCACCAACTAATCCTTTTAATATATAATATATATATCGTTATGCACAGTTGCGCACTAATCACTGAAATTATATACGCTGATTATCAAATGCCTGAGTGTATTCGGGTATCTGCACGGCACCATGTGTATTGGGGTATTTACATTGATTATGTCAAGGTAGGACAATCCTTTATCGCGTCACGTCACATTTTCTTCAATTTTCGAACGCAGGTGAGTCATTTCGCAGAATGTAATAATCTTCTCGAGATCTTCTCGTCGAAATTCCTTTCTATTTCGTCTTGAGGAATGTTGAACTTGGGCACTCACGCAGTTTGTGTGACAAATATTTACAAGTTTTTTTCTCTACTTTTTGGCTTTCCTTAAAATCCGAAAGGAAAAAGAGGGAAAACGCGAGCTGGAAACGAGAGTCGTGCAGGTAGAGTCGGATGGTTCTGACAACAGACAACCGCGGAACCACGATTGACCACGATGCCCGTTGGGGGACTGGTGAGCACCGCCTGGTATCCAGTGACGTGTCCAGCACTTTTATGTATGAGTCTTATACATGTGAGGCATAATCCAAAATCCAAATATGCAAATAATTATCATTATTATGAGAAAACGGGATCTATGATTTTTTATATATATTTTTTGTAAACAAATTTGTTTAATGTTTTTTAAAGATTATTAATCAGTGTTTAATTTTTAAAAGAGGATAAATAGAATAATGTAAACTTGGAAAAATAAGATGGGAGCTCGAGAATTACGATAACTTTTTTGTTTTGAAACGAAAATCTTGAATTATGAAAATTGAAGGAAAATGAGCAGTGCGGGCATTGATGTCTCTCAATTTGGTTCCCTCGCCTACCGCTCCCGATATGAATTGTTTAGTGCGGGAAAAGTACTGCAGAGAGCAGTAGAGAGCAGTAGAGGAGAGACGGAAAGTCAATGAGGAAGGAACCTGCTGTACAGTGTTATCTTGTGTTGGTGGATACTTCCAACTATACAGTTTTGTACAGAGCAGCGCCTTTTTCAAGGGATAGGGTTTTTCAAAGATCGTCGAAATCCCTTGTAAATCCCCTGACATCCTTCGAAATTCGCGAAAATAATTCGGTATTTCTTGAAATCCTACAAAATCCCGTGACTTCTTTTAAAATATTTCCAAATCCCTTAAAATCTGACGAAATCCTTTATATTATCTTGAAATCCCGTAAAATCTTTTAAAATTTGATTAAACTTCTTGAGGCTTCTTAAAATCTTGTAAAATCCATTGAAAAAATTGAGATTCTCTCTGTA
>CAKNYM010053037.1:267715-284950 GCA_932195095.1 Andricus curvator
ACATATATATATTAGATTCGGTTAAATTTCGAAAAAGGATAATATTTCGATTGAAATGAAAAGGAATTGAACTGGTATCATATCTGAAATAAGGCAGTTCTTTATGTTGAAGAAAAAAGTTGTACTATAAAAAACCGTATTTCCAAATATTATGCATTACCATAGCTTCCTTACTCTTCAATAAAATGCATTAATATTATAGGTCAATCGATTCGTCTCGAATCAACACATCTTTTCTGTTCTTGCATCAACTTTGAATTATATTAATGAAACAAGTTTTACTATAAAAAACCGATTTTCAAAATATATAAATTACCATAACTTCCCTACTTTTTGATAAAATGTATTAATGTTATAGGTCAATCGATTCGTCTTGAATCAAAACAACTTTTCTAGTCTCGCGTCAACTTTAAATTATGAAAATGAGAAAATTTTTACTATAAAAATCAATTTTAAAAATATATAAATTACAATGACTTCCCTACTCTTGATTAAAATGTATTGATATTGCAGGTCAATCGATTCGTCTCGAATCTTTTATATTCTTGCATCAACTTTGAATTATGTTGAAGAAAAAAGTTTTATTATAAAAAACTGTATTTCCAAATATTATGCATTACCATAGTTTCCTCACTCTTCAATAAAATGTATTAATATTATAGGTCAATCGATTCCTCTCGAATCAACGCATCTTTTCTGTTCTTGCATCAACTTTGAATTATATTTATGAAAAAACTTTAACAATAAAAAACCGATTTTCAAAATATATAAATTACCATAACTTCCCTACTTTTTGATAAAATGTACCAATGTTATAGGTCAATCGATTCGTCTTTAATCGAAACAACTTTTCTATTCTCGCATCAACTTTAAATTATGAAAATGAGAAAATTTTTACTATAAAAATCAATTTTAAAAATATATAAATTACAATAACTTCCCTACGCTTTAATAAAACATATTAATATTATAGGTCAATCGATTCGTCTCGAACCAAGGAATCTTTTATATTCTTGCACCAACTTTGAATTATGTTGAAGAGAAAAGTTTTACTATAAAAAACTGTATTTCCAAATATTATGCATTACTATAGTTTCCTCACTCTTCAATAAAATGTATTAATATTATAGGTCAATCGATTCCTCTCGAATCAACGCATCTTTTCTGTTCTTGCATCAACTTTGAATTATATTAATGAAAAAAGTTTTACTATGAAAAACCGATTTTCAAAATATATAAATTACCATAACTTCCCTACTTTTCAATAAAATGTATTAATATTATAGGTCAATCGATTCGTCTTCAACCAAGGAATCTTTTATACTCTTGCATCAACTTTGAATTATGCGAATGGAAAAAGTTAGACTTTAAAGAAACCGATTTTTAAAATATTATTGAGTGCTAAAGAAAATACAATAAATATTTTTCGAAATCCTTCAGTCACTTTCAAGATATTAGTGGTGAAAATAAGCCCTCCAAATTTCATCAATTTATCTGCAACCGTTTTCAAGTTATAGTGTTTACAAAAAAGTATGACATCCACACACGCACACACACACATCCGGACAATTGCTTAGAACATTGTATTAGACATTTTTAAATTGAGGAAGCTTTAATTAAATGAATAAAAAAATTTTGGAAAATGTTATCATTACAAAGCTTCCTCTATGAGGAAGCAAAAATAAAAATGTTGTCTTTTTGATGTCTTACCTCCTCATTTAGTATTATTTGGTGCGACAAATTTTCCTCACGCATTAATTTGCACTGATAAGACCTGTTATAAACAACAATTGAAAAAATTTTTACTCATCCTAATCGTCAATCTAACAATGAGTAATGAACTAGTAAAAACTTTTAATTAAATTCTTTAGACCTTTTTTTCATTTTATAACATTGTTATAATTTAAAGATAAACTTAAACGGAAGATTTACTCAACAGATTAGAAGCCGTCCATAAACTCCTTTCTCTTTTTGTAAAGAATTCGCATTTTTTCTCCTATTTTCAAGAAACTTCACAATAAGAAACTCCAACTATTCTTGATTAAAAGTTAACTTTTTATACTTGAAAAATTTACTCTTGTATTTTTGTTTCGGAATTCATCTCGTTTGTTTAAAAATTCTACTATTTGGTTGAAAATGTCACTATTTTTTTAAAAAGTCATCTTTTTTAGTTAAAAATTCAACTACTTGGTCAAAAGTTGAACTACTTTGTTAAAAATTCATTTTTTTTTTTCAAAATTCATCTCTTTGGTTGAAAATGCAACTATATTGTTGAAAATTCGTTTCATTTTTGGTTTAAAATTAATTTTTTTAACTGAAAATTTAACTATTCCATTTTTTGTTCAGAATTTATATTTTTTAGTTTAAAATTTAACTATATGGTTGAAAATTCAACTTTTTAGTTGAAAATTAATCTGCTTGGTTGAAAACTAAACTTTTTAGTTTAAAATTCAACTCTTTGGTTAATTTTGAACTCTTTTCTTGAAAATTCGTTTCGTTTTTATTTGAAAATTAATTTTTTAACTGAAAATTTAACGATTCCATTTTTTTAAATGTATCGTTTTTAGTTTATAATTCAACTATTTAGTTCAAAAATCACCTTTTTCGTTGCAAATTAATCTGATTGATTAAAAATAATTTTTTTAACTGAAAATTTCACTATTCCATTTTCTGTTAAAAATGTATCTTTCTCAGTTTAAAATTCAACTATTTGGTTAAAAATTCACCTTTTTAGCTGAAAATTCATATTCTATGTAGAAAAGTAATCTGCTCGGCTCAGAATTAATTTTTTTAAACTAAAAATTGAACTATTCCATTTTTTGTTAAAAATTTTTCTTTTTTAGTTTAAAGTTCAACAATTTGGTTAAAAATTCTCCTTTTTAGTTGAAAATTTATCTTTTTTAGTTCAAAATTTAACTATTAGGTTGAAAATTCAATTTTTAGTTGAAAATTCATCTTTTTTTTGAGACAATCAATCTGCTTGGTTAAAAAAATAAACCTTTTGGTTTATAATTCAACTATTTGTTTGAATTTTGAACTTTTTTCTTGAAAATTCGTTTCATTTTTGGTTGAAAATTAATTTTTTTAACTAAAAATTTAACTATTTCATTTTTTGTTAAATTTTTTTTTTTTTTAGTTTAAAATTCAACTATTTGCTTAAAAATTCATCTTTTTAGTTAAAAATTCATCTTTGTCGTAGAAAATTAATTTGCTTGTTAAAAAATTAATTCTTTTTACTGAAAATGTAACTATTCCATTTTTTTTTAATTTATCTTTTTTAGTTTAAAATTCAACCATTTGGTTGAAAATTCATCTTTTCAGTTGAAAATTAATCTGTTTTTGTAGAAAATTAATCTGCTTGGTTGAAGAAAATAAACTTTTTGGTTTAAAATTCAACTCTTTGGTTGAATTTTGAACTTTTTTCTTGAAAACACGTTTCATTTTTGGTTGAAAATTAATTCTTTTTAACTGAAAATTTAACTATTCCGTTTTTTTATAATGTATCTTTTTTCGGTTTAAAATTTAACTATTTAGTTGAATAATCACTTTTTCAGTTGAATATTAATCTGATTGATTGAACTTTTTTTTTTAAATAAAAATTCAACTAATCCATTTTTTGTTAAAAATTTATCTTTTTTAGTTTAAAATTCAACTATTTGGTTAAAAATTCACCTTTTTGGTTGAGGATTCATCTTTTATGTAAAAAATTAATCTGCTAGGTTCAAAATTAATTTTTTTTTACTAAACATTTAACTATTCCATTTTTTGGTAAAACTTTATCTTTTTTAGTTTAAAATGTAACTATTTGGTTGAGAATTCACCTTTTTAGTTGAAAATTCATCTTTTTTTGTAGAAAATTAATCTGATTGGATAAAAAATAAACTTTTTGGTTTAAAATTCGAGTCTTTGGTTAAATTTCGAACTCTTTTTTTGGAAATTCTTTCTTTTTAAATATTTATCATTATAGTTGAACATTTAACTGTTTGGTTGAAAATCTAACTATTTTGTTAAAAATTTGTTTTTAATTTAACAGAGAGATTATTTTATTCGATGAAGATGTAAATAATCCATTTTTGGTTGGAAATTAATCTTTTCTAGTTTCAAGAAGTTAAGAATTGTTCGTTTATAAATAAAAATGTCAACTATTGGGTAAATGATTCTTGTATTTTTTTGAAAATTCGTGTATTAGGGCAGAACATTATTCTTGTTTATTGAAAACTCATCATTTTGATTGAGGGTTTTTATTTCCTTACATTAAAAATATATACAAAGTTTTAAAATCCATTATTATGAAACATATTTTTAAATATTATGAGTTACACATTTTTGTGAACAATTATCAATAATTAATGATTAAGAATTGAAAGCGTTTGAAATTAAAAAAATATATATATATTGAACGATTTTGCATTGAAAACGTTGGAAGTCAACAAATTTTAGATCAGGTTGAATTTCGAAAAAGGACAATATTTGGATTGAAATAAAAATGAATTGAACTGCTATCATTTTTGAAATAAGGCAGTTAAAATAAAAGAATTTTAAATTAAAAGATTTTTATCAGATGCTCTCAAAATTGAAAAATTTCCAACTAAAATGTTTAAATGTGGACAATTTTATTTCGAATTGAACCATATTAGGATTGAATGATTTCAAATAAAAATTTCGAAGATAGGACAATTTCAAAACATTAAAAATTCAATATTTTCTGATGAGAATTTTCAAAATTGGATAATCTGAAATTCAAAGGAATTGAAATTGTCTTCTAATTGAAAGCCTTCAAAATTGAAAACTTTCGAATTCAAATAATTTTCAATTCGAAGCGATTAAAATTTGACAATTTTAAATTGAAAACTGAATATAATATTTGAGAGTTAAAGCTTCGGAATTTCTAGAATTTTAAATTGTAATTGGATAAAAAGATTATAATTTCTCATGAAAATTGATTAGACAATTTTCTCTAAGATCACAAATGAAATTCACCATCACTGTCACCCTTCAAAACGGAAAAAATAAAAAATGAAGTGATTTCTACAACGGAACCTTGAAAATTAAACAAACTCGAACTTCATTTAGAAGTGAAAAAATGTAATTACCAAGAATTGTGACATTCAAACTTTTTTATACTCAAACCCTTTAAAATTTCAATTATTTTAAGTAAATTTGCATCGCTAAAAAATAAAAATGTCTAGCTGTTAATTATATTTTTCAATATTCAACAATTTCAATTTTAATTCCAAAATTAAAACTTGTGAAAAGAAAAAATTAAAAATTCAGCGTTTAACATGAAAATTTAAAACTCTAAAATTGTAATTATTCAATGTTAAAGAAATTATTCAATCACTGAGATATAAATTTCAGATTGTTTAATTTTGATCTATATTGATTTTAAACAACACAATTTTACCTTTTTAATTTTAAATCATTTAATTTTTAACACGTCATTTAGAATTATTATTCATTCTTGACATTTTCTAATAAAATATTTCTCAATTTTAAATGATTAAATTTGTTTTAAGATATTTAATTGAAAATTTTAAAAAATCTTAGTGTTTCGTCGTCCCGAAATTTGGGATGAATACAAAACAAGATTATTATATATGATTCCAGTTTTTGAAATGGCACAATCTTAATCCTTTCAATTCGAAATTGTTTTTTCAAAGTTCAGTTTCAAATATTCAATATTTTGCAACATGTACCAATAAAAAAATTAAATTTTCAATGCCTGGTTCTAAAATATTCTCATTTTTAAGGCTCGAATTTGAAAAATTATTTCCTTAATTTTTCTTTATTTTGAATTCATTCTAGAGGCATTCAATTTTAGATTGTTTAATTACAAATCCTTCAAACTTGAAATTGTGCAACTATCAAGTATTGAGATTTCATATTCTACGATTTCGAAGAATATAAAAAACCAGATAATTTTGTACGTTTAAAATTTCAACCAAACAATTTAGAATATTTAAGTATATAATTGTTAAATTTAAAACTGACTATCAAGGCTTTTAATATGAATTTCTTCAAGATTTAATAGTCAAATTTTCATGAAATTTTTGATATTTGAATTTGAAACTACAACATTATGAAATTTAAAATTGAGACCTCCAAAAATTGAGAAATTTTAAATCAAATATTTTCAAATTTAAGCTTTTATACCAAAAAAGACAAATTTTCAAGAAATAACATAGATAAGATCAATTTTTAACCAAAAATGCAATAGTTAAATTCTTATTACAAAAAATTTTATTAACGATAAAATTTGAATTTTCTACAAAACAGTTGAATTTTCTGCTAAATTGTTGAATTTTCCAGCCAACAAGACGATTTTTCTACAAAACAGTTGAAAGTTAATTTGTAACCAAACAGTTGATTTCTCAACCAAACTGTTAAATTTTCAGTCACAAATATAATTTTTAACCAAAAAACATACGATTTTTCAACAAAGTAGTTAAATTTTTAACCTAAAAAGAGGAATTTTTAACGAAAAAAGTAATAGTTAGTATTTCAACTAAAAATATTTTTATATTCAATCAAAAACAGTTTCATTCTCAACAAAATAGTTGTATTTTTAACAAAAAAATGTATTTTCTACAAAAAAAAAAGAATTTTAAGAAAAATACATCAATTATTTAACAACCAAGCAGTTAAATTTTCAAAGAAGAAGATTAATTTTGTATAAAAAAAGTCGAATATTCAAGAATTTAAGTTTATTTTTAACCAAATAGTTGAATTTTTAACCAAGTAGATTGATTTTATACCAAAAAAGACAGATTTTCTATTTATAACATACATTTTGAACCAAATAGTTTGATTTTCAAACTAAAACGATAAATTTTTAGCTGAATGCAAAAGTTAAATTTTTATTACAAATTTTTTTTTTAACAAGGAAACCGAATTTTCTACAAAAAATTTGAACTTTCTATTAAATTGTTGAATTTTCCAGTCAACAAGACTAGTTTTCTATGAAACAGTTGAATTTTCAACCCAAAAATATGAATTTTTAACAAAAAAGTTAATTTGTAACCAAACAGTTGATTTCTCAACAAAACTGTTAAATTTTCAGTTAAAAAATTAATTTTTGACAAAAAAAAAAAGAATTTATAATATTTCAACTAAAAAATTTTTTATATTGTATCAAAAACAGTTTCGTTTTCAACAAAACGGTTGAATTTTTAACCAAAAAGTTGATTTTCTACAACAAAAGGAAAAGGTTTTTAAACAAGATACATGAATTATCAACCAGATAGTTAAATTTTCAACTCAGAAGATTATTTTTCTACCCAAAAACACGCATTTTGAACAAAATACATAAATTTCCAATCGATTAGTTCAAGTTTCATTAGAAAAAAAAGATAAATTTTCTCCCAAAAATGGAATTGTTCCAGTTAAAAAAATTAAGTTTCAACGAAAAATGTAATAAATAGTTGATATTTTAACCGAAAAGATTACAATTTTTTATTTAGAACAGTTGATTTTAATGAAAAAGACGAATTTTCGACAAACTAGTTTAATCCTCAACTAAAACCGATTATTTTTCAACCAAACCATATATTTAGATTTTCAACCAAAAAAGAAAAACAACAAATTTTTGATAAAATAGTTCAATTTTCGACCAAAGAAATACATTTTTAACTAAAAATATGTATCTTTAACTAACCTTAGGTAACCTATGCATGGCCACCCATACAACGTTCATCATAATTTTTACAGTTTGAGTCGATGAAACAAAAATGTTACTTCACTGAATTTCTAAAAAAAATAATATTTTATTGAGCATCGAACAGAGAAACACTGAAATCGATATAATTTCAATTCTTATTCTTCAATTTTTGCTTTTACTTCCCGTCAGATATGAAATAAAAAGAAAAGTGCAAAGACCGAGAAGGGAACAGACGTATATGGAATTTAAAAGAACTAGCGAATTTTGAATTCTTCTTGTGTTTCTGCCCCAGGGAATGTCCCGATTGCTTGACATGCCCGACGGTAAGGGCATTAGTTGGTTTAAAGTTAAAACTTCTTTTTGAGACAAACAGTTGTATTTTCAACCAAATAATTCCATTCTTTAGAAGAAAGTTGAATTTTCATCAAAAAAAGATGAAGTTTCAATCGAGAAGAACGAATTTTCTGCCCAAACAACAAATTTCTCAACAAAACAGTTGAATTTTCGACAAAATAATTAAAATTTCCACCAAATAGTCCAATTTTTAACCAAAAAAAGATGAATTCTGAATGCAAAATACAATAGTATATTTTACAATTAAAAGAAATTTACTTTTAACCAAAAATATGACTTTGTGAGAAAATAAATAAATTTTCCACCAAATAGTAGAATCTTTAACCAAAAGAGATGAATTATGAACTAGAAATACAATAGTAGACTTTCCAATTAAAAATAATTATTTGATAAACAAAAAAGATGACTTTTTAAGAAAACAGTTGAGGTTTTCAACAAAATAATTAAATTTTCCACCAAATAGTTATATATCCCCTTACCGAACGGTGTCAGCTACTGACAGATTATTAGTTCCAAACGCCGCCACACTGAAAGATTACTAGTTCCACAAATGGCCACTAAATAAGGCACAACGTATTCTCAAACCGTGCTGTTGACACATATATATATATATATATATATATATATATATATGTTACAGGCAAAGTCCGATGTGCCGGCACACCGCAGTCTGCCTAGTCACTCCGCGAATTGACTGAGCGGTGTCAGGCAAAGTCCGAAGTAGCACTTTCACTTCGGACTCTGCCTGGTCAAATCGCGAAGTGCCCGACAGGCTCAGGCAAAGTCCGGAGTAAGAATGAAACCTTTGGGGTTTACTTTTCGCGCTGCACAGTGGGCTGGCTCAGGAATTTACAATTCAAAATAGTTTACAGGTCGCAATTGTGAACGGATTTAAAGGTTTTTTTTTTTTTTAGAAATGATCAGCAGTAAATTTTTAAGAAAGCTTATGGAGTATATTTTTCAATCTTTGTTTCAGTATAATTATTTATTCAACGCAAGTTTTTTTCTCTAAAGAAAATAAAAAAATGATCTCGATATGTATCATATTTAACGTAGATGTACTTAGAAAACATAAATAATCCATTTTTAATATTTTTATTTTTCTTTAGTGTGAATAATTTCCGAATTCAAGCCTTTCCGGGAAAAGCCGATTATTCGAAGCGAATTTACAGACTATATATTCCATACAAGTCACCAGTCTATTATTTGTAATAATTAAATTATTAATAACGATAATAATAACAATAATATAATAATACAATAATAATACAACATTATTAGAATAATAATTAATAATATAATTAAATTAATAATAAATTATTATAAATTAATTATTTTATTATTATTCTGTTATTTATTTTATTATTATTATTGATAAACTAATATAATAATAATTCAAAAAAATATAAAAAATCCAAAACTAACCAAAAATACCTTCGACATGTTGGGCTGTAACCATCTTAAGCCTGAGACATTAATTGTCAACAATAATAATAACAGTAATATGATATAATAATATAATGACAATGATTGGCAAATAAAAAATCTGTCTTTGATTAAAATAGGCAAATTGAATATCTGGTTTTTAAACGGTTTATAACAACAATGATTTTAATTATTGAGAGTTTTTGGACACGGAATATCATTTTTAAAAACTCATTCTTAGCAATTACACTTCAAAATAAAATTTCCTTTCAATGTCGTATTAGTTTCGTAACTAATGGAAAATTTTTCTCCCCACTCCCTCCCACCGCCCTTTATTTAGGTACTGACGCACCTACATAGTTATCCGCAAAACAGCAATAGTTTAATCTAGTTCTTGACGTGGTCGTGGTAGTTTGGAAGATTTTTGAATAGAAGTTCTTGATCCAATGCTGGAAGTATTTTAAAAGTAAATTTTGTGTTTGGAGTTTCAGTGTAGATTTCCGAATACGTTTTTTTTATCACTTCGAAATAATATTCATAAATCGATAGTGTTTTGAAAATTCCTAACGATGGCTGACGTAGCGGAAAATCAAGCGATGAAAATCAAATTCGAAGACAAATGAAGGGTCCTCACAATTGCAGAAAACTCGTCGCGTATTTTGAATTTAGAAAGATACAATGAGATCGTGAAGGAAGTTGAAGGTGCTAAAGAAAAAAAGGAAAAATCATCGTTGGATTATAGGCGTCTTAAACGTTACGATGTTCTTAAGTTTGGAGATCACAAGAAACTGATTACGCCACTTTCCGAAAAGCAGCAGGATGTGAAATATTTTTTGTGTGATAACGAAATATTTGACGCGATTCATCAAGCGCATCTTGCATGTGGTCACGGTGGACGAGACCGCACGGAGAAAGCCGTGAGTGAAAAATATTCAAATGTAACCAGAGACGCAATCAATTTATACTTACAATTATGTGTGATCTGTGAGAAAAACCGGACTCTTCCAAAAAAAGGTTTAGTGGTGAAGCCTCTATTGTTTGAAGAAATCAACGAACGTGCTCAAGTAGACCTGATTGACATGCAAACTTGTAAAGATGGTGATTTCAAATTGATCATGAACTATCAAGATCAAGTGGGAGGGAGTGGGGAGAAAAATGTTCCATTAGTTACGAAACTAATACGACATTGAAAGGAAATTTTATTTTAAAGTGTCATTGCTAAGAATGAGTTTTTAAAAATGATATTCGGTGTCCAAAAACTCTCAATAATTAAAATCATTGTTGTTATAAACCGTTTGAAAACCAGATATTAAATTTTCCTATTTTAATCAAAGACAGATTCAGTTAGATATTAGTTTATTAATAATAATAATAAAATAAATAACAGAATAATAATTAAATAATTAATTTATCATTAATTTAATTATATTATTAATTATTATTCTATTAATGTTTCATTATTATTGTATCATTATATTATTGTTATTATTATCGTTATTAATAATTTAATTATTACAAATAATAGACTGGTGACTTATATGGAATATATAGTCTGTAAATTCGCCTTGAATAATCGGCTTTTCCCGGAAAGGCTTGAATTCGGAAATTATTCACACTCAAGAACAATAAAAATATTAAAAATGGATTATTTATGTTTTCTAAGTACATCTACGTTAAATATGATACATATCGAGATCATTTTTTTATTTTCTTTAGAGAAAAAAACTTGCGTTGAATAAATAATTATACTGAAACAAAAATTGAAAAATATACTCCATAAGCTTTCTTAAAAATTTACTGCTGATCATTTCTAAAAAAAAAACCTTTAAATCCGTTCACAATTGCGACCTGTAGACTATTTTGAATTGTAAATTCCCGAGCCACCCCACTGTGCAGCGCGAAAAGTAAACCCCAAAGGTTTTATTCTTACTCCGGACTTTGCCTGAGCCTGTCGGGCACTTCGCGATTTGACCAGGCAGAGTCCGACGTGAAAGTGCTACTTCGGACTTTGCCTGACACCGCTCAGTCAATTCGCGGAGTGACTAGGCAGACTGTGGTGTGCCGGCACATCGGACTTTGCCTGCAACATATATATATATATAATACTCGAGCTCGGACCGAACCATTTTCAAATTTCGCGCCATATGAGATTACGAATCACATCCAAGCATATGAATGCCACGTCAGTCGTATGTTTTGCAGTCTTATAACATGCTGATTTTGAATGAACTATCGTACAACACTCGTAGGGTTATATAGGTACTCACGTGGAGCTCAATGTTCTCAAGGACGACCTGAAAAATGGTGACCATGGTTTTACAACTCGTCCTGCAAACATTGATATCCCGATAAAGACCTGTCTAACCCTACTTGTGACGTAATATACTATTAATTGTTTACATGTTTAATTTATTATTCCTTTTGGCCAATTTGAAATAGTTTATCCAGTAACTTGAATTTTCAAAAAGCTACCATAATAAAATATGTAAGTTAGAAAACTTTTCATTTTAAAAAATTCAAAGAAAGTTTTTCCATTATTTTCAGATTTTCAAAATAAATTAGTAGAGAAAAAAATACTTTTTCAGAAATCTACATAAAACTAAAAAAAATCTCTTTGGCCACTGAAAATTATAGTCAAACATTTGTGGGCTGAAACTTTCCAGTTCTTGAAAAACTATGCAAATTGAGAAGAATTCATAATGGGGGAGAGTGGTCCTAAGTCAGCACAGTAAGAGTTTTTGTCGAAAACAGAGGGTAAACAGGGTTTAATGGCGCTTTAATGTCTTTGGTCAGGTACCACGATCCTTTATCTACAATTCTATGTCGTTCGGAGCAGTGTGGAGTGAATTTTAAAGTCGCAATGCAGCGCAAAGTGAAGAAGTCGATTTTTGATATTTCTCAGATTGGTGGTCCTAAGCCGGCACCACCTGGTCCTGAGTCAGCACATATTTTTTCCGCTCGAATGCAAGAAAAAGGACAGGTTATGTAAGTTTTAGGAGGAAATGTACAAATTTAAACCATTTACAATGAAAAAACACGTAGAATATTGTCAAACTTTATTTATAGGATGGACACCTACCAGAGACAAGTAAAATGCAGTCAAAGCACAACCAAACTAAAAAAAAAACACCAAGAGGCTAGTTACATGGAATTGAAACACAACAAAATGAAATAACACACAAATAACAACAAAAAAAAGGTGCCGACTCAGGACCACCTGTTTGGTGCCGACTCAGGACCACTACGAATGTTTACACATTTCATGCTATTACGCACACTAAACAAATCCGAATAAAAAATCGATTTTATCAGGCGAAAGCACACAGAACACAGAAACCATCGCTCTTAATCGATTGAACTTTTCAAAATATATACACACCTGTAGCTGCTTCACAAGATTGGCGGAAAATTCAATTCCGTTTGCACGAAAAATGTATACCCCGCTCACGCTGTCATGCGAAAACTAAAGTGACAACTGTCAGCGTAAATTACGTCCATGTATACATAGTACTACTCTCCCCCATGCTAAAATATTTAATTTTCAATAAATAAACTATTTACTTAAGTATAGAGCCAGATTTAGGACGCAGCCCGCTCTAGGTTACTCTAAAATTGTCCACCTTTTCCAGCTCTCCTCAGCCCCAAAAATAAACCCTAAGCGTAAAATCCCCTTGTACAGCTCTCCCCAACCACAGAAATTACCCTTATAAACATCCTTGTTCAGCATTCACCTGGCACAAAAGTTACCCCTCAGTATAAAATCTCTTTGTTCAGCCCTCCCCAGCCCCTAAAATAACCCCTAGGTGTTAAATCTCCTTGTTCTGCTTTCTCCAGCCCCAAAAATCACGCCTGTCCTGCTCTTCGCAGCCCCAAAAATCACCTCTGAGTGTAAAAATCTCCTTTTACACCTTTCCGCAGATTCAAAAATCACTCTTACGTATAAAATCCCCTTTTCCAGCTCTTCTTAGCCCCCACAATCAGCCCTATGTATGAAATCTCCTTTTTCAGCACTCCTCAGCTCCAAAAATTACCCCTATGTATAAAATATCCTTGTACAGCACTCCTCAGCTCCAAAAATTACCCCTATGTATAAAATATCCTTGTACAGCACTCCTCAGCCTGAAAATTACCCGCAAGTGTAAAATTTCCATGTCCAGCTCTCCCCAGCCCAAAAAATCACTAAGTATAAAATCCCCTTATACAGCTTTCCAAGAGACGTGTTCTGTATTGATAAACAAAAATTCTAAGCCTCCCTACCACCCCTAAAAATTGTCCGTCCTAACCATGGCTTCTTTGGCCTCTTGATGTAAATACAGCTCTACGTAAATAACATATTCTTATAGTGTTTAAATATTATAGGTTAATTTAAATATTGAATATTTAGTTTTAAATTTTAATCGAGTTTATAAAAAACAGATTCTTCATCGCTAAGCCAAAGTCACTTTATAAGCATTTTAAAAAATTGGTCTTTTTTAGGGTCAAGGGAATATGACATTTTTTTAAAGATTGTGATTGCAAATTTGTATTACTCGGGTTCTTTGTTATGTTTCCTGAACTGAACAAAAAATTACCTTTTTGTATTTCAAAGTGTTGGACACCATTATTCCATTGATTATTACAAACCTTTTAGTCTTCAAAATGAACTTAGGGCGGAGATGGAGAAGAAAGAGAACAAAAGAAACGAAACAAACGCGAATAAAGATCGAAAATTTACAGAAACCGGAAGTGCGAATAGAGTTTCAAAATAGCTTAAACGAACGCATAGATAGGGCAACTTGGGAAGCGCTTATAAGCAGGAAAGATACAGAGAGCGCGTGCACTTTGTTACGGGATGTCATTGTTAAAACTGCAATTGAAGTGTGTGGTACGGCAGTGGTAGAAAGAGAGTCTGGTGATGCGTGGTGGAATGATGAAATTCAAGCAGCCCAGCAAGAAAAGAAAAAAGCGCACAAGAGAACATTAAACATCACAGGTTTTAGGGATGAGGAGAGAAATAGACTTAAAAGCGATTACAGACACAAAAATAGGAAAGTTAAACGACTAGTCAAGGAGAGTAAAGATAAAATCAGAACAGAAGAAGAGAAGAAAAAACAAAACAGCTTTGTAGAATTATGAAACTATTATTTAAACTAATAAAGGAAAATAAAAGTACAGAGTTTGTCAGCATGAGAAACAGCAAAGGTGAAATGCTATATGAAATAGACGGGATAGTAGACTCTTTAAAAGATTCTTTTAAAGAATTATTAGGAGGTGAAGATATAGGGCAACAGAATTGCGACATCGAACAGAATGCATTAGAAAACCCAATTGAAAAAGTGTGTGTCACTGAGGTTAGAGATATAATCAAGAACTTAAAAAACGGTAAGGCTGCTGGTGTAGACAGTATTAGCATAATCTGAAACAAATAAATCAGAAATTTTCTTTATTAGTATGACCATAGCTCTGGAGTGACGAAGCTTTTTTTTTTTTATTTCGCAAAATAACAAAATGGCGGCAGTTTAAACAAAAAATTTCCAAAAATCGTGTTTTTTTGCTCGTTTTTTGTTAATTTAACTATGATAAAATAAAAAATTTTAAAAACCGCTTCGTCACTCTGTAGATATTTATGTTTAGAATAAACGTAGAAAATTTGAGAGTAATCGTTTAAAATTTTTTTGAGAAATCGTGCGCGCAGTGCGCAAAAACGTTGTTTCGAGAAAAACGCGTTTAAAGTTTTCGGAACATAAAAATTGTAAGAAAAAGTTACTTACACTTAATCAGCGATCCCTGCTCCATATAATATTCCTTCTGCTTGTTTGAATGGATCCTCCTGATTTGATAATCTCTTTCACTTTATATTTAATATTTTCACTAAACGAAACTGCACAAAATGATACAATTTTACGATGTTTACAAGCACTCAGCTCTCTACGCGCTTTTTCTCCAAGCTCTCAAAAGTATAGAAAGACTCCGAATTTCTGTGTGAAATTTTGATAAGATATTTCTGAATATATTACCTGTCGAAAAATGTAAAAAAAATCGATTTTTCAAAAGTGAGATAGTAGAATGACCCCTTAAATACGGTGGCGAGTACATAGCTCACAGGTTGTGCGAATTGATAAATTTATGTCGTGATAGGAGAAGTCCCAGACGATTGGAGAAATGCGATTATCATACCAATATACACAAGAAAGGGAGATAAAAGCAACTGCAGTAATTACAGAGGTATCAGCTTACTAAGTGGCGTAAGTAAAATATACTAGAAAATTCTTATTCGTAGGGTAATGAAAATTACAGAAGAAAAGATATGGGAAGTCCAAAGTGGATTTATGCCAGGAAGATCATGTACAGATCAAATATTTAGTCTTAAGAGCTATTTAGTCTAAGATCTATTTAGTCTAAGATCATAGAAAAAAGCTTAAGAGTAGGAAAGAAAGTTTTCTGTGTATTTGTTGACCTAGAAAAAGCATTTGACAAAGTAAATAGAAGTAAACTTTGGGAAGTCCTTAAAGAGTACGGAGTCAATGGATGGCTCCTACAAGCAATAAAAACAATATATACAGACTGTTAGAAATGTTTGCAATTTTAGTATACACGGGCATATTAAATTTCCTATATGTTTACTAAATTCATTTCACTTTGTAATTTTAGTATACTTACGTATACTAAATTTCTTTTATGAAGTTATATGTATACTAAATTTATTAAGTGTACAGCAAGTTCCTTTCACGTATATGAATTTCATAGTTTCTGTATACTAAAATTCATATACGTGTTTACTATATTCAGCTGCGCAAGCGCGTTTCGATTTACGCGAGTCGGGCAACGTGGCCGGTGGCAGGCTCGCATGCCCCTGCATTTGTTTGAGTTATTTGTAATGCTAAAAGGTTTCTTTCTGCGAGGATCTGCAAAGTCTTCTCTTTGAAAGTTATGTTCAATTTATTAACAAAAATGTAGCTTAACGATATGATTTTTTGAAAATTAAAACTTTTTTCTTTAATTTCATTTTTCATCTGTTCATGTTTACAGATGATGAAGACGGAACTTGCGCGAAACGGAACGCTTAGTATATGCGTATACTAAGTTTCGTATATATGTATACCGAATTTAGTATACGCGTATACTAAATTTCATGTACGTGCATACTAAATTCAGTATATGCATATACTAAATTTACCTAACGCTGGTATACTAAATTTAATTTCAAGTTGTGCATTCTTGCTTCCATTACATGTATACTAAATCTAGTACAGATTTTTCTAACAGTGCAGGTGGTATAGCGAGTGTAAGGGTAAATGGGAAACTGAGTGACTGGTTCGATATTATGCAAGGCGTGGAACAAGGATGCGGTATGTCCTCATGGCTATTTATCATATTTATGGATAAGTGTCTAAAAACGGCCCTCTTCGACGAAGAAGGTGTAGATCTCGAAACAGTGAAGGTACGTGGGCTAGCTTTCGCATATGACAAGATTGTTATGGCAGAATCAATCGAGGACTTGCAAAGAATGTTCAATAAACTTAATACAAGCATGAAGAACATGCGCCTCAAAATTAACGTAAATAAAACAAAAATCATGGTATTTGAAGGAAAAACTGAGAAAACAATGTGCAACATTGTCCTAAATGATGAGAGATTAGAACAAGTTGACAAATACGTATATCTGGATAGCCTATTCACTAGTGACGGAAAAATGGATGGGAGTTAGATAGGCGCATGAATAAGGGTAAGCAGGTTATCGGTAGAGCAGGGTCCATTCTCACAAATAAAAACATATAAAAAAAATCTGCCCGCTTCGCGGGCACATTCTCATAGCGCGC
>CAKNYM010053037.1:306822-352464 GCA_932195095.1 Andricus curvator
ATTTGAGGGGTTTTCAAAGATTCCAAGGAATTTTCAATAGATTTCAATACATTAAAAGGATTTCAAAGGATTTAAAATATTTTAACACAGATTCATAATAATTCAAACTAAATTTCTATAAATTGAAGTGATTTCAAAGATTTTAGGGCTTTCTAAAATATTCAAAGGAATTTTCAATAAATTAAAGGGATTTCACTAATTTTAGGGTATTTTTAAATTATACAATGAAATTTCAATAGTGTTTAATAAATTGAAGGGATTTCAACAAAGTTAAAGTATTTTCAAAGTATTTGAGAAAATTTAAATATATTTTAATAAATTAAAAGGATTTGAAAAGATTTGAAATATTTGAGCGGTTTTCAAAGATTCCAAGGAATTTTCAATAGACTTCAATAAAATAAAGTAATTTCAAAAAAAAATTTGATATTTTTAGAAGTTCGAATGAATTTTAAAAAGCTTTAAAAATTGTCAAGGAATTTCAAAAGGTTTCAAAGGATTTGAAAAATTTTATGGTTGTTTCAAAGGTTGCAAAGAATTTCCAATAGATTTCTATAAATTTGAGGAATATGTAAGATTTAAGGGTTTCTAAGAGATTCCAAGGAACGTTTAATAGATTTCAATAAAAAAAAGTAATTAAAAAAAAAATTCAGGTATTTTTAGAAGTTCGAATGAATTTAAAAAAGCTTTAAAAATTGTCAAGGGATTTCAACAGGTTTCAAAGGATTTAAAATATTTTAGGATCGTTTTGAAGATTCCAAAGAATTTTCAATATATTTCAATAACTTGAAAGGATTTCAAAGGATTTGAAATATTTTAGGGTATTAACACAGATTCCTAATAATTTCCAATACATTTCATTAAATTGAAGGAATTTCAAATGTTTTAGGGTTGTTTAAATATTCCAAAAAATTTCCAATAGATATTAATAAATCAAAGGGATTACAAAAAATTTTAGGGTATTTCTAAAGGTTTCAAGGAATTTTGAAAAGCTTTAAAAAATGTTAAGGGATTTTAAAAGGTTTCAGAGGATTTAAAATATTTTAGGGTTTTTAAAACTTTCCAAAGTATTTTCAATAGATTTGAATAACTTGATTTTCGAAGGATTTGAAATATTTTAAGGTATTTTCAAAGATTCCAAGATGTTTTGAATATTTCAATAAACTAAAGGGATTTCATAAAATTTTAGGTTATTTTTAAAGGATCCAAAAAGTTTTGAAAAGCTTTAAAAAATGTCAGGGAATGCAAAAGATTTTAAAGAATTTGAAATATTTAAGGGTATTTTAAAAATGCCAAGGAATTTTCAACAGATTTCAATACATTGAAAAGATTTCTAAGATTTTAAGTTTTTTTTCAAGATTCCAAAGTATTTTCAATAGATTTCAGAAATAAAAGGATTTAAAAAAAAAATGTACGGTATTTTTAATGGTGGCAAGGAATTTTAAAAAGCTTTAAAAAATGTTAAGGGAATTTGAAAGATTTCAAAGGATTTGAAATATCTTCGGGTATTTTCAATAGATTTCAATAAATTGAAAGGATTTTAAATATTTTAGGGTATTTTAAAAGTTTTCTATGAATTTTCAATAAATTTCAATAAATTAAAAGGATTTCAAAGAATTTCAGAGTATTTTGAAAGATTCCAATAAATTTTCAATAGATTTAAATAAATCGAAGGGGTTTCTAAGATTCAAGGTTTATTCAAAAGATTACAAGGAATATTCAATAGATTTCAAAAAATTAAGGAGATTACAACAAATTTGAGGGTATTTTCAAAAGTTCCAATTATTTTGAAAAGCTTCAAAAATTGTCAAGGGATTTCAAAAGATTTCAAAGGATTTGAAATATTTGAGGGTATTTAAAAAGATTTCAGAGCACTTTCAATAAATTTCAATAAATTGAAGGAATTTTAAGTGATAAAAAATATTTCAGGTTATTTTTAAATATTCCAAGGAATTTTCAATAGATTTCAATAAATTAGAGGGATTTCAAAGATTCTTAGAGTTTTTGAAAATATTCAAAGGAATTTTCAATATATTAATAAATTCCAAGAATTTGAAATATTTGAGGGAATTTCGAAAGATTGCACGGAATTTTAAATTGATTTCAATACATTGAAAAGATTTCGAAGGATTTGAAATAATTGAGGGTATTTTCAAAGATTCCAAGGAAGTTTCATAAAATGTCAATAAATTTAAGGGATTTCGAAGATTTTAGGGTTTTTATCAAGAGTCAACAAAATTGTTAATAGATTTCAGTAAATTGAACGGATTTCAAGGATTATAGGGGTTTTTAAAAAAGATTGCAAGGAATTTTCAATAGATTAATGAATTCAAAGGATTTGAAATATTTTAGGGAATTTTTAAAGATTCCAAGGAATTTTCAATTGATTTTAATATATTAAAAAGATTTCGAAGGATTTGAAATATTTGAGGGTATTTTCAAAGATTCCAAGGAATTTTCATAGAATTTTAATAAATTGAAGGGGTTTCAAAGATTTTAGAGTTTTTAAAAAGATTCCAAGAAATTTTTAATAGATTTCAGTAAATTAAAGGGATCTCACAAAATTTAAGGTATTTTCAGTGATTCCAAGGAGTTTTCAATAGATTGTTTACTCAAGACTCTCAAGGAATTTTAATAAATTTTCCAGGATTTCAGGAAATATCATACGAATTTCGAGGTTAAAACGATTACTTCGGAAAAATAATTCTTAAAAAAGAAGGAAAAATCTGCCTGAGACCGGATTTGAACCGGGAACGCTACCACCCATGAGTGAAGCGTTTTCGAATTGGTTAACGCTCCACTCATGGATGGTGGTGTCCACGATTCAAGTCCTGTCAGAGACAGATTTTTTTTGTCCTTCAAAAATTATTTTTCCTAAGTAAGTGTTTTAACATTGAGACTTTAAATCTAATTAAATTGTCACGCCTTGAAGTATATTCAATAATCTTCAATTATTTATCAATTTAAATGTGAAAATTAAACTTTTGAGCCTAGTTAGGGACACGTTGCTGGATTACATTTACTAATATGTATTTAATCGAATTTATTTTGATACCGAGTAAAGTAAAAATAATTGGCAGTCAGGAAATTATTGGCGAAAATGTGGTTAATAAACCCTTTAATTGAGAAATTTATCCCTTCAAAAATAATATTTCAGGGACTGGATGATCGTGTATTTTTTTCCAGTCCAGGCGTTTCTTTGTGCCCGGAAAGCAAAAATGACAAAGAACGTCCAACAGGCTAATTCAATTTTACAGACCCAATAATAGAAGCTAATTTAAATAATTTATTGAATATATTCATTGTGTGTCATCGACAGAAAAATTCATCAGGAATCGATTATGTCGTCTGAAAAAGGGTCCATCGTGCGACCGCTCTCTCTTCTTCAATGAGAAGCGTGCCATTGATATTGATAAGCAAAATGAGAATGGAAGATAAGAATCGATGTTTCATATAAGTTGTAAGGACCTATCAAATACAGAAAAGTTTTCATGAATAAGAAAATAACAAGAAAATGAAAAATGACAGACAATTTTTCTCTTTCTTTTCTTCTTTTTTCCGTCAGGCAAATTACGTATAAAAATTGATCTTTTTTAGTTGAAAATTCACCTATTTGTTGAACTGAAAAAACTTAAAATTTAATTCTTTTTAATTGAAAAGTCTACAATTATATTTTTGGTTCAGAATTCATCTCTTGGTTAAAAATTCTATTATTTGGTTGAAGATTGAACTATCTTCTTGAAAATTTGTTTTCTTTTATTTAAAACATAATTTTCTTAACTTAGATTTAACTAATCCAGTTTTGGCTGACAATTGAGCGTTTTGAGTTGAAAATTTAACTATCAAATTTTTCATTGAGAATTCATCTTTTTTGGTTGAAAATTCAACTATTTGGTTGAAAGTTGAACTACTTTGTGAATACATTCATTTTATTGGTTGAAGATTGAAGTATTTTGATAGAAATCTTGTTGAAGGCCTAGTACCAGTATTTTTGATGTTAGATTCAACAGAGGTCTCTGTTATAGAATCGTTGAGTAGTAGATAATCTACTATATCAAAATTAATTTTTATTATGCGAAATTAAATTATAACGCAAAAAATTAAGTTCTAAAAAATTCACTGCGAACTGGATTTGAACCAGCAACCAACTCATTACATGTGAGGTGCTCTACCAATTGCGCTATCGCAGTTCACCAGTGAAAATTTCAGAACTTGTATTTCCTTAATTTCGATCGAAATTATTATTTTAGAGATGTTATTATTTTAAGGCCAGTTATTAATTCAATATTTGAAACTAAGTTTAACAAAGTTTCGGTTAGACTGGTTTAATATGATAGAAATATTTTTGAAGGCCTAATACCAGTATTTTTGATCAAATTGGTAGAACACCTCACATGTAATGAGTTGGTTGCTGGTTCAAATCCAGTTCGCAGTGAATTTTCGAGAACTTAATTTCTCGCGTTTTAATTTAATTTCGCATAATAAAAATTAATTTTGATATAGCAGATTATCTACTTATCAACGATTCTATAACAGAGACCTCTGTTGATTCTAACATCAAAAATACTGGTATTAGCCCGTCAAACAGATTTCTATCATATTAAACCAGTCTAACCGAAACTTTGTTTAAAAAAAACTTAGTTTCAAATACTGAATTAATAACTGACCTTAAAATAATACCATCTCTAAAATAATAATTTCGATCGAAATTAAGGAAATACAAGTTCTGAAATTTTCACTGGTGAACTGCGATAGCTCAATTGGTAGAGCACCTCACATGTAATGAGTTGGTTGCTGGTTCAAATCCAGTTCGCAGTGAATTTTTTAGAAATTAATTTCTCGCGTTTTAATTCAATTTCGAAAATTATAAAAATTAATTTTGATATAGTAGATTATCTACTTATCAACGATTCTATAACAGAGACCTCTGTTGAATCTTACATCTAAAAGACTCGTATTAGGCCTTCAAAAAGATTTCTATCATATTAAACCAGTCTAACCGAAACTTTGTTAAACTTAGTTTCAAATATTGAATTAATAACTGGCCTTAAAATAATAACATCTCTAAAATAATAATTTCGATCGAAATTAAGGAAATACAAGTTCTGAAATTTTCACTGGTGAACTGCGATAGCGCAATTGGTAGAGCACTTAACATGTAATGAGTTGGTTGCTGGTTCAAATCCAGTTCGCAGTGAATTTTTTAGAACTTAATTTCTCGCGTTTTAATTCAATTTCGAAAATTATAAAAATTAATTTTGATATAGTAGATTATCTACTTATCAACGATTCTATAACAGAGACCTCTGTTGAATCTAACATCAAAAAGACTGGTATTAGGCCTTCAAAAAGATTTCTATCATATTAAACCAGTCTAACCGAAACTTTGTTAAACTTAGTTTCAACTATTGAATTGAAGTATTTTGTTGAAAATTCGTTTCTTCTTTTCAATTAGAAATTTAAGTATTTTATTTTTGGTTGAAAATTGATCGTTTTCACTTGAAAATTGAACTATTAAATTTTTCATTAACAATTCTTATTTTTTGTTGAAAGATCAACTAATTAGTTAAAAATTGAACTACTTCGATCAAATTTCATTTTATTGTTGGAAGATTTAACTATCTCTTTCGAAAATTCGTTCTTTTTTTATGGAAAATAATTTTTTTAACTTAAAATTTAACTATTCCATTTTTTGTTGAAGATTGATTGTTTTTATTTGAAAACTTATGTACTTTATTGACAAGGCGTCTTTTTCCTGGGCAATTTATGTTATTGATTTAAAATCCAACTTCTTGGTTGAAAGTTGAGCCACTTTGTTAAAAATAAATTTTGTTAGTTAAGATCCATCTCTCTGGCTGAAAATTGAACTATTTTGTTGAAAATTCTTTTTTTCTTGTTAAAAATGAATTTATCAACTGAAAATTCAACTATTTCTTTTTTGTTAGAATATTGACCGTTTGTAGTTTGAAATTCAACTATTTAGTTAAAAAATTCAACGTTTTCTTGAAAATTCGTCGTTTTGGATAGAAAGTTCAACTACTTAGTTGAAAATTGAACTACTTTCTTAAACAATCATTTTATTGGTTGAAGATTTTACTACTTTTTGAAAATTCGTTCTTTTTTGGTTGAAAATCAATTTTTTTACTGAAAATGTAATTATTCCATTATTAGTTGAAAATTGATCGTTTTTGGTTGAAAATTTATGTATTTTGTTGAAAATACGTCTTTTTCGTAGGAAATTTATATTATTGATTTAAAATCCAACTTCTTGGTTGAAAGTTGCACTTTTTTGTTAAAAATTTATTTTAGTAGTTGAAAATCCATCTTTTAGGTTGAAATTTGAACTATTTTGTTGGAAATTTGTTTTTTTTAGTTATAAATAAATTTTTTCAAGTGAAAATTGAAGTATTTCATTTTTGTTAGAAAATTGATTGTTTATAGTTTAAAATTCGACTATTTAGTTAAAAAAATTAAACGTTTTTGTTGAAAATTTAACTACTTTGTTAAAAAATCATTTTATTGGTTGAAGATTTCACTACTTTTTTGAAAATTCGTTCTTTTTGACTGAAAATTAATTTTTCTACTGAAAATTAAACTATTCCATTATTGGTAAAAAATTGATGGTTTTTAGTTGAAAATTGATGTATTTTGTTGACAATATGTCTTTTTTTGTAGGAAATTAATCTTCTTGATTTAAAATCCAACTTTTTGGTTGAAAATTGAACTAATTTGTTAAAAATTAATTTCATTAGTTAAAGATCCATCGTTTTTGTTTGAAAATTGAACTATTTTGTTGAAAATTCGTTTTTGTTGTTGTTGAAAATATACTTTTTCAACTAAAAGTTGAACTATTCCATTTTTGTTAGAACATTTATCGTTTTTAGTTTGAAATTAAACTATTAAGTTAAATAATACAAAGTTTTTGTTGAAAATTCGTCTTTTTGGTTTAAAAATTCATCAATTTAGTTAAAAGTTTGTTTTTTTCTTGACTGAAAAATCTTTCCTGTTTGAAATTTTAACTCTTTTTATTTTAATTTGTCTTTTTGTTTGAAAAATTCATCTCTTGGTAGAAATTTGATCTTTTTTAGTTGAAAATGCAACTGCCTTTATTTGGTTGAATTCAATGGTTTTTGATTTAAAATTAAAATTGTTTTTGGTTGAAATATCAACTATTACAAGTTTCGTTGAAATTTCAATTTCTTTCTTAACATTTTATTTTGTTGTTGAGGGTTCATTTTTAGTTGTAAATTCAACTTTGTTATTGAAAATTGAACTATTTCGTTAAAAATTCAACTCTTCGGTTGAAAATTTATCTTTGTGTCTTGAAAATTAAACTGTAAGCACGATAACTTTAGAAAGATTGATCAGATTGGATTGTGCTTTGGCACACTTTTTTGAGGCCTAAAAAAAAGGTCGAGTTTGTTAACCAGCTATTTTGGATGAAAATTCAAAAAGAGCATTTTCAAGAATTTTAAGAACATTTTTTTTCAAGAATAAAAAATTCTATGTATGGAAATTCATAGTGCTCAAAAATATGAACAATTTACCCGCATGACTTTTTTTTATCAAAAACAAATTACCAGAGTTATAGCATTTTAAAAATCCAAAAAAAAAAAAAAAAACGAAAATAAACATTTTAAGCCAAACAACGCACGATATGGAAAAACATCAAGAAGAGAAAAACGTTGATTTTTGGAAGCCCTAGAAGATTATTATAACAACTTTTCGGATTTTGTCGAAAAATCGAAAATTCAAATTTTGATCGCACAAAAAATAATGAAAAATAAAAAATTCCATTTTTTGATCAAACTATGCAAGATGCAAAAAAGGTCAAAGAACAAAAATTATGCACCTAAAAAAGATCTACAAATCTTTCATTATTCACTTCTCAATATGACGTATAGTTTTTGTTTAATTCGTAAAAAACAACATTAAAAATAAAAAATAATTAACTTTTTGGTCAAACGACACTAGCTACGAAAAAAACAACCTTACAAAAGTTGTTAAATCAAAAAAGAGCTACAAATTTGTTTCTTATCATTTTTCGAGAGGATGCGTAGTTTTTGTTTCAATCGCGAAAAATAACATTAAAAATGAAAAAATTAAATTTTTGGACAAACGACAAAAGATAGGAAAAAGAATGAATTCAAAGAAGTTGCTCATCAAAAAAAAAAAGAGATACGAATTTGTAATCAGTAATTTTTTGATAGGACGTGTATTTTTCGTTTTATTCACAAATAATAACATTAATAATAAAAAAATTAAATTTTTTGAAAAATGACAGAAGGAAAGAAAAAAAAATTAATAGACCAAAGTCGTTCACTCGAAGAGGATCTACAAATTCGTTGATTTTAATTTTTAGAAACGACGAGTAGATTTTCTTTTAATCGTAAAAAATAGGAATAAAAATAAAAAAATTAAATTTTTGGAAAAACAACCCAAGAGACGAAAACAATGAGAAGACGAAAGTCGTTCAACCAAAAACGATCTACAAATTTGTTATAAACTCTTGTTATAAAAATACATTGAAAACAAAAAATTAACTTTTGGAAAAATGACGCAAGCTACAATAACTTTTTATTAAACAAAATTTTTCGGCTAAATTATATCTACAAATTTACTTAGAACCACTTTACACTAGGATGCGTATTTTCAGTTTAAATCGTGAAAAATAAAGTTGAAAATAAAAAAATAAATTTATGGAGAAACGACACATGTGGCAGTAGAATGTATAATAAAAAATAAATTTTCATAGGATGCGCACTTTTTTTTAATTATAAAAAAAAGACAATAAAAATACGTATGTTTCAATACCATTTCATATTATGAATTGTGATAGTATACATTTATTGAAATGATAGATTTTTTAGGGTAGCTGAGAATCAAAATTTGTGCAAAATAAGGAGCAAATGTTAAAGTAATCATGAAAAATGAAATTTGTTCATTATTTTGCCATATCTGAATAAGCAGTACCAGACCGAGAAACATAAATAAATATAATATACATTTGATATAATATTTTTGAACATAATGTATGAAAGTTCACATTTTGGACAAAATTGAGTGCGAAGCACGAAATACGTGATTAGACTGTGTTCGTTAAAGCCGAAGGAGCTTTAACAAAAGAGAATTCACAATCACCAAATTACAGTTGCCGATGCTTTAACTTTTAATTTTAAACGGTCTGTGCGCTCTAGGCGCGTTCAAACTTGTGAGCCGCTTTGGTTGATTGAAAATTTAACTGCTTTGTTAAAAATTTATTTTATTAGTTGAAGATACATTTCTTCGGTTGAAAAATTAAAAATATTGTAAAAAATCCGTCTTTTTTTAAATCAATTTTTCTAACTGAAAATTTCATTATTCTATTTTCCGTTGATTCATTCGTTGAAAATTTTACTTTTTCTCTTATATATATTTTTTTTCAAAATATATTTTTGTTAACTGAAAAATTAACTTTTCCACTACTGGTTGAAAATTAATATTTTTTGTTGAAAATTCAACAGTTTAGTAGAAAATTTATGTATTTCATTTTGAATTCGTATTTTTTTGGTAGAAAATTAATCTTCTTGATTAAAAATTCATCTTTTTGTTCAAAATTCATTTTTCCTTGAGTTGAAAATCAACTTTTTTCAACTAAAAATTAAACTATACCATTTTTGGTAGAAAATTGATCATTTTTAGTTTAAAATTTAACAATTTGGCTTAAAAATGCAATTATTTGACTAAGAAATTAGAAAATGAATCTTTTTTGGGTAAAGATTCAACTGCTTTGTTGGAAATTCTTTGTTTTTTTTTTGCTTTGATTTAACTGTTTTTGAAATTAAAATCTTTTCCTGGTTTAAATATCAACTATTATATTTTCCGTTGAAAATTCATCGTTTTTTATTGAAAACCAAGTACTTAGTTACAAGTTGAACTTCTTCGTTAAAAATGCACTTTTTTGTTATTACAGATTCATAATTTTAGTTGAAAATTCAATTATTTTGTTAAAAATCTAACTACTTTGTCAATAACTTATTTTTTGTTGTTGAAAATGTAACTGTTGTGTTAGAAATTCCTCTTTTGGATTGAAAATTCAACTGTTGTCTAAAAAATTCCTGTTTTTGGCTTGAAAATTCAACTATTTGGTTGTGAATGGTCTAAAATTTCTTGGTTGAAAATTCAACTGTCTTCTTTCTAAATCATTCGACTTTTTAAAATTCATCTCTTCGGGTAGAAAGTTAATCTTTTTTTTTAATGAAAATATTTTTTTGTTAAAAATAAAATATATTTCAACTTAAAATCTTAAGCGTTTCATATTTAATTTAATATAGTACCTATACATTAATTTTATTTTATTTTCAAATTCATTCAACTAATTTCGTGAACAATCACCCTATTTCCCCTATTTTAAGAGGTAGCATTTTGAGCTATGAAGTCTGTTAAAACATTACGTATGTATTTTTTGTACTTTATTTTAGGCCTTTATCAAATGAAATCGAAGACAAAATTTTCACTTGAAGCGGGGGGGGGGGGGGGGTGTTCACATTTGTGACGGAACCGTGGGAGGTTCAAGTTTTGTGTGATGATCTGTGACGAAGAAGTGGAGGGGTCCAATGGGGGACTGGCGTGTGGGTATACAGGCGACCGCTAACCCACGTACCTTTTCGCTGGGCACCCCCCTTAACCTTCTCAGCTCCCCCAAAAATAATTTTTGCTCGAAAGTAAATATTTCTAGAAGAATCCTATCGAAAATTATGATAAAATAAACGGCAAATTCAGAGAAAAATCTATTCATATTTTCAAAAGGGCGTAGCCCAGTCCGCCGCTAGAAACATTCGCAGTTGTCCATGATATTGTTTGTTTAAAGCCAATTAAATAATTTGAATGAATGGATATACTAATCCACTAATGGATATTTATTCATTCAATAAGTCTAACAAAAATAATGTTTAAAAATAAGTTTGCTCAAAATTATTTAGTTGGCTCTAAACAAACATCATGATCAACTGCTAAGGTTTATAACTGCTGGAAGCCACTAATGGATATTTAGTCATTTAACTAGTCTAACCAATATAATTTTTTGAAATTATTTTCCTTAACAAAAATGTATAGTTGATTTTATTGCGAAAAAGCTGATCGTAGATACGTTGATACGATCTCGAGGACCGCCATTCGAAAGCGAAAATAACGGCCTTTCTTCAAGACTTAAACTTCTTCTCATGAAGTTCAGACGGGCAATATAATTGGCCTCTCGTTGTACTCAAACACAATAACCTAGCATCGATAGAGAGTTCATTCAAAAATACAGGCTGTTTTCTCTTTTCATGAATGTTCGTTAAAGGAAGTGAGTCCTCGAGATTTTTATCAATGTGCGCTTAAACGCAGCTTTCTTACAAATCTTACAATAAACCCTGTTGCTTTTATAATCATTATTCAATTTGAATCGCTGCGCAATGGAAAAAAAGTCGAACTGAAATCGTTTTCAAGAAATTTTTGTACTGCAAAAAAAAATCTGGTATTTATGATTAAGTGGATGCAAAAATATTGTTTAAAATAGCCAAAATAGCGCGCTTTTTACACATTTCTTGTTTAGATTGTCTAATTATTAAATTAAAATATATGCTTCAATTTGAAGTGACTACTATATAAAGTATAGTTAACAATCATGAATAAAATAGCTATATCGACTTTTATACAATTTTAATTTAATTTTTATTAAAAGTTCGCTAGCCTGCTTAGTTTTGAATGTTTATAGTTTAAAATCATACAATTTTCTGCATCTTTTTTAAATGGGTTCATTTGAAGATTTGCAACTGAAGATCCTTTAATTTTTAATGTGTATAGTTTAAAATGATGTAATTTTGAATGTTTAAAAAAAATAGTTTCGATGATTTTGAAGATCAAAAGTCAAGTTTTAAATTAAATATCAATCTTCCGAATTGAAGAAAGTTCTAATGTAAATAATCAAAATTATAGATTTTTTAAAAATTAGAGAATTTTTTATTGTCAAGCCTAAAACTTGCATTATTTTTAATCGTCAATTTTAAAACCTCTTAAATTTAAAAATGTTACAATTGAAAGTTCTACAATTTTGAAGAGTTACAATTGACAGATCCGCAGTTTTAAGGGAGGATAAATAGAAATTGTTAAATTTGGATGACTTTGAAGATCAAAAGTCAAGTTTTCAATTCTAAATTTTCCATATTGTCGAAATTTAGAATATAAATAATAAAAATTACAGAAATTTTTTATTTGTAATTTATCAAAATTAAAAAGGCTTCAACTTTGAAAGATTAAGAATTTAAAGATCTGCAATTTGGAAGAATTGCAAATAAAAATTCATGAGTTTTGAAAATACATTTTTTTCTCAAACCGTTAAATTTTGAAGATTTACCACTGAAAATCCTTCAATTTCAATGATTTTCAATTAAAAATTCTTTAATTTTGAAGTTTTTAAATTAAAGTGTCTTTAACTTTAAAGACGTATCAATCAAAAAACCTAAAATGTTGATGATTTTGAAAATAAAAAGTCAAGTTTCCTATATTTTTAGTTTTCTGAATCAAAGAAATTTCCGAAGCAAATTATCAAAATTAAAAAATCTTTGATTTTAAAACATTAAAAATTTAAAGATCTGCAATTTTGAAAAGTTGCAAATGAAAATTCTTGAGTTTTGAAAATATAGAAATTTCGAATTATTAAATTTTCCAGATTTTCATTGTAAAGTTTCGTAATTTGGAACATTTTTTCGGGAATAGTTCAATCTTGAAGGTTTATTTTCGAAAATACTTCAATTTTAACGATTTTCAAACTTAAAAATCTTCATTTTTGAAGATTTGGAATTAAAGTCTTTTTAAATTTAGCAATGTATAAATCAGAATTCCTAAATTTGGATGATTTTTATGATTTTTAAAATCAAAGGTCAAGTTTTCAATATTTTAAATCTTCTAAATTGAATAAATTTCTAATCATTCATAAAAATTACATTTTTAAATTAAAATTTTCAAAAAAATACTCAGTTCTACAATTTTTCAGAGTTGCAATTTAAAATTTTTGAATTTAGGCGATTTTGAACATCAAAAGTCAAGTTTTCAATTCTAAACTTCCAAATTGAAGAAATTTCCAAAAGAAATCATTAAACTTACAGATTTTTTAATAGTAAAACTTAAAATTTGTATAATTTTTAGTTGAACATTTTTTGAATTGAAAATTCTTCCATCTTAAAGATTTATAATTCAAATTTTTACATTTTTAAATAGTTTCAATTATGATTTCGAATATCAAAAGTCAAGTATTCAGTTCTAGATTTTCCAAATTGAAGAAATTTTTATTATAAATGTAAATCATCAGTATTACAAAACTTTTACATGTATGATATCAAACTTGCATAATTTTCAATTGAAATCATCAAAATTAAAAAATCTTCAATTTAAAATATTTAAAAATTTAAAGATCTACAATTTTGAAGAGTTGCAAATGAAAATTCTTCAGTTTTGAAAATATAGAATTTCAAATGGAATAGTTCCATTTTGAAGATTTACAATTAAAAATCCTTCAATTTATTGATTTTCAATTTAAAATTCTTTAATTTTGAAGATTTAAAATCAAAGTCTCTTTAACTTCTACGATGTACGAGTATAAATCAAAATTTCTAAATTTTGATAGTTTTTAAAATCAAAAGTCAAGTTTTCTAAATTTTAAGTTTTCTAAATTAAAGGAATTTCTAAAGTCAATCATAAAAATTACAACCTTTTTCAATGTAAATTAAAAAAATTAAAAAATACTTAACGTAAAAAGATTTACAATTCAGTTCTACAATTTTAAAAAATTGCAACTGAAAATTCTTAAATTTAGATGATTTTAAATGCCAAAAGTCAACTTTTCAATTCTAAATTTTCTACTTTTTAAAATTTGTATTGTAAATCATTAAGGTCACATTTTTACATGTGAAACAAAGTTTGCATAACTTTTATTTTATCAATGTTTAAATCAAAATATCCTTAATTCCAAAAGATTTATAATTGAGTTTTACATTTTTTATTAATTTCAACTAAAAATTGTTAAATTTAGAGGATTTTGAAAATCACAAGTCAAGTTTTCAATTCGAAATCTTTCAAATCGAAGAAATTTCCAAAGTAAATCATCAAAATTACAGTTTTTTGAATTGTAGAACTTGAAATTTGTACAAATTTTAGTTGAAAATTGTGAAAATTAAAAATTCTTTCATTTTGAAGATTCGTACATTAAATTTTTTAATTTTTCATGATTTTGAAGATCAAAAGTCAAGTTTTCAATTCTAGATTTTTCAAATTGAAGAAATTTTCATTGTGAATTATTAAAATTGCAGAATGCTTACATGTAAAACATAAAACTTGCATAATTTTTAATTGCCAATTTTCAAAATTAAGGATACTTAAAATTGAAAGATCCACACTTTAAAGTTCTACAATTTTGAAGATCTACAATAAAAAATTCTTCCAATTTAACGATTTGTAATTCAAAATTCTTCAATTTTAAAGATGTATAGATAAAAATCGCAGGAGGAAAAATTATACTTATATAGTGTGAAATATTATTTACAATTTTCATTTGTGATATACATTCATTATATAAAACAAATGAAAATTATGCATAATTGCTTCTACTATGACGCAATTTTTTCTATGCATCCATATGTAAAATAAAGTAATATAATAATTGGTATTTTTAATTATAGAAAACCTTTTTACGCTCCTTTAAAAGGAAATAATTAAACGCATTTTTATTTTGCAGAATATTATGCGACATCTTTTGTTTATAACAATATATTTTAATATAATGATGTGGTTAATTTTTTAACATCTATCGAATAAGGATGCAGTTAAATAAAGTAAAAAATATTCAGTAAAGTTAAAAATAAAGAATTAATATAAATTAGATTTATTTAGTTGTAAACTTGTTTAGATTAAAAAGTTATACTGAACTGAAAAATTCTGGTTTTAGCAACAATATTTTGAAAATAAATGTATTTATTTCAAATGTAAGCACACGTTTAGATTTTCTATATATTTTGTAATACTTCGAAAGATGCTTTCTAATATTTATGTATCTTCTTTTCAACTGAATTAGATTACAATTATTAGCAATCAGCATTCAACATCCTCAATTATATTTCTTTCCAAATATTTTATGAATTACTAAGGCTTGCCAGATAATATTGTACGGGCTTTCAATTCGTTTCTGTATTAACATCTGCCACTTGAAAAGGCCGTCCGCGTGTGACTAATGTGGAATTTTTTTTTCAACATTTCAGAGTTCTTTTGCCCGAAGCCTGAAGTCCGTTGGTAATCCGCTGGCTTGATCTACCGGAACAATAGCCTTTATCATTCATCTGTTTAAAAAATACTTACTTCTTTTGTTGTTATAGCTTCTTAGTCGGACTAACTGTATTTAAGTCTAACAATAAGTTCGTATGTTTACCACCATGCATGTATGTATAGATATAAATGTAATTACAAAATTAGTTTTTTATTCTTTATTTTACAGAAAGTACATAAATGACATACTTTATACCAGAAAAAGACCTTGATGACGCTCGAAAGATCCTTTTTTGTAACATTTGAGACACATGCTCTTCTCATCAGAAAACAAAAATCCAAAGTCAAAAATAAGTCCTTAGTAAAATTAAAGATTTCGCTGGTGAAAGAAAATACTCTCAAATTCTTGTCTCGAGTTCTTCTTCTTTGTTTTTTTTTGGCTTTTGTATCAATCAACAAGCTATGACATATCGTCTCGAGTTAGTTCTGTGAAAAAAACTAACAAATGTAAATGTAGGGAAAACCAATATTTCAAACGAAACATAAACGTTAAAGAAAAGTGAGATCAGAGAATTACAATTCAAAAATCTTTACCTATAGTTGTTTGTATTCCAAATCACACAAAATACTCAAGTATCAAATTGAACTAGAAAATCGCATAAAAACGTTGCAGAATGGATAGTTTTCATTTGTTACATAATATAGTTGTCATTTGTTTGCACAGTTTTTGATACCCCAGGTTTTCGAGTGATTTGACCATGTTGAAAGGTCCACCAATGCAAAATGAAGAACACATTGAAAATTTTTTAATAAAATAGATGTAGAAAGTTAATTTGGAAAGAGGAGACAGAACAAGCTTTCCGTTCCATATTGATGGTTAACATCGAGAGAGTGAAGGATAGAACATGATGTGACAGAGACGTAGAACACTGCCGCAATACAAGTCCTAAATATAGGATTCAATAAATTTAAAAGAAAAAAAATTATGAAGCCGAAGTAACAATTATTAATGGAACAATTCAGTTGTATGAAGTAACGGCTACTAGAATTTATAACAATAATAATGATGAGAGAATGACTCAAAAACATTGGATCTTAAGATTCCGTTGTATAATGGACTAAAATCAGTAACATCAGTTATTACATTTAAATATTTATCACCCTCCCTCTCAATGAAGAACATTTCCTCGACAAGTCTTTCAAACTTATTAGACTCATGGTGTTAAACCAAAACATGTTCCCACATCGAGAAAAAAATATTGTTAATTTGAGAGGAAAATTCCTCTTCTTAAATCCTCTCACATTTTCCTCTCAAAAGGAGAATATTCCTCTAGAAATTAGAGGATTCAGCATAATCCTCTAATTTGTAGAGTAATTACTCTCAGATCAGAATTTGCGCATGCGGAGTCAATCAAGCGTAATAACCTAACTTGTTTATTGTCGGTCAGTTTTGAGGGTTTTGATAGTGAGCCGGTGGATTTTCAAGGATGGAGTGAATTATTACTTTCAAAAAACGGATAAAGAGCTGAATTTGCTGTTAAAAAATTTGGACATTAGCATGTATGTGCAGTCGTTCGAAAGTAAGTAAATTTTTAGATTGTGCTAATTAGGGTGGTCCAAAAATGCATTGGAAAAATTTTGTTTTGAATTTTTATCGGGACACCTCCCAAATTTGTTCGAATCCATCAAAAAAAAAATCCATTTCTTTTGTTTTGAAAAAAAAATGATATTTAGGGGTGGCGCAAGCCCCATGAAGTTTAACATGTATTTCCCATAAGAAAAAAAGACTTTTTTGTAAATCTTATTCAGAATCCTCAATATTATCTCAATCGAGTTGAAACTCAACATTTCTCTTCACAATTAGCCATAGAATACGAATAAAATATCACTTTTCAAAAACCGACACCATAAGTCTGTTTTATAGGGTGCCCAAGAAACCCCATAAGTAAAAAAACGGGTTTTGCGAGTTTTTGGCGCTAATTATGATTTTTTTGCGGGTTTTTTGATGCGAATTGTTTCTAATACATTGAATATTACTTTATAATGAAAATCAGATATTTTAATGAATTGTTTAAACAATTTATTATTGTTTTTAGCAATTTTCTCATAGAATGGAGTTAGAAAGACGCGGTTTTTTCACAAATTTTCCATTTTTTGTCCAATTTTTAATTAGAGGGAAGTGATAGTTCATCAATTTTAACAATAGTGATTGTTTAAACAATTTATCATAATTATTAATAATATTATATTTGAATAATGCTAGAAAGATGCGGATTTTTTTTAATTTGTGGCTTTTTGTCCAATATTTATCTGCAGTGAAGTAATAATAAATTCAAGTTAACAAAATAATTGTTTAAACAATTTATTATAATTATGAATAGTATTATATTTGAATAATGCTGAAAAGATGCGGTTTTTTTTTAATTTCTGGTTTTTTGTCCACTTTTCATTCGCTGTGAAGTAATAATGAATTCAAGTTCACAAAATAATTGTTTAAACAATTTATTATACTTATTAATAATATTATAATTGAATAATGCTAGAAAGATGCGGTTTTTTTTTAATTTCTGGCTTTTTGTTTAATTTCCATTTGGAGTGAAGTAATAATGAATTCAAGTTAACAAAATAATTGTTTAAACAATTTATTATCATTGTTGATAATATTCTCTTTGCTTAATCGGTAGAATGCTGCGGTTTTTTCTGAAATTTTCAACTGTTTGTTTATTTTTTATTAGGCGTGACTTGATAATTAATTAGATTCAGCAAAAATAATTGTTTAAACAAATTATTATTGTTTATGACTATCTTCATCTATATCGATTGCGCCTGATAGTTGCGGTTTTACGGCGGATAGATAGTGGCGGTTTTTTCTAAAATCTTTCACTTTGCTTCGCCTGCTTGATTACTAACAATTAATATATAAACATTAGAGATTTGCAATTCCAAGTTTTTCCTTTACGCTTTGCAATAAACTTCTTGTTGTAATCCAAAAAAAAACTTTTACAAGTCATTTAAAGACCTAGTCCTTCCACCTATTCCTAAGTATTCTATTCTTTGTTTTTTCCTCTTGTGTAAAATAGTTTTTTTTCTTTAAATTAATTTTTTTAAGCATTTGGAAAAAAGCAAAAATAATTCACTCAAAACAACAATACCTTTCGAAAAATAATTTTTGTTGTGGTTGACTTATTACTTGTTCATAAATAAAAAGGCGATGCAAAGTGAAAGATTTTAGAAAAAAACCGCCACTTTCTAGCACTTATCTGAGAAAAGATAGTTATAAACAATATTAAATTGTTTAAAAAACGTTTCTGTTAACTTTAATTAATTATTACCTCACTAAGTGAAAAAAGGACAGAAAGGTAAAAATTGCCAAAAACCGCAACTATCAGGCGCAATTGATATAGATGAAGATAGTCATAAACAATAATAATTTGTTTAAACAATTATTTTTGCTAAATCTAATTAATTATCAAGTCACGCCGAATAAAAAATAAACAAACAGAAATTTAAAAAAAGCCGCATCTTTTCAGCATTATCCAAATATAATATTATTCATAATTATAATACATTGTTTAAACAATTATTTTGTTAACTTGAATTTATTATTACTTCACTACAGATGAAAATTGTTAACATTGATGTACTATCACTTCCCTCTAATTGAAAATTGGGCAACAAATATAAAATTTGTCAAAAAAACCGCGTCTTTCTAACTACATTCTATGAGAAAATTGCTAAAAACAATAATGAATTGTTTAAACAATTCATTAAAATATCTGATTTTCAGTATAAAGTAATATTTTATGTATTAGAAACAATTCGCATCAAAAAACCCGCAAAAAAATCATAATTAGCGCCAAAAACAAGCAAAACCCGTTTTTTCACTTATGGGGTTTCTTTGGCACCCTATAAAACAGACTTATGGTGTTGGTTTTTGAAAAGTGATATTTTATTCTTATTCTATGGCTAATTGTGAAGAGAAATGTTGAGTTTCAACTCGATTGAGATAATATTGAGGATTCTGAATAAGATTTACAAAAACGTCTTTTTTTCTAATGGGAAATACATGTTAAACTTCATGGGGCTTGCGCCACCCCTAAATATCATTTTTTTCAAAACAAAAAAAATGGATTTATTTTTGGGTGGATTCGAACAAATTTGGGGGGTGTCCCCATACAAATTCGAAAAAAAAATTTTTGGACCACCCTATGTACATTTCTTTATGCATGTGGTGTACACACTGTATGATTTCTTCATTGCTATAATGTTTTTTCCTCTATTCCCGCATAGCAATACTCGTATGCATTTCTCTTTTATGTTTGTTGTTCTTCCTTTTCAGAGAGCAATGTATTAAGTATCGACAAATTAAAAATAATGGCAAAAGTGCGGCTTTCATTATCCAAGATTATAGAACCGGTTAGTGATTTTACAGTTTTGTTAGTACAATTATAGAGTCCGTAAGTTAAAAAAAAACGTTTCGTCACCGCGAAATTCGCCCCGTAATCGGAAATTGGGTTAAGCGAATTTTAATAGATTATGGCAATTTTTTGCGTAATAAATAAATAGTAAAATAACGTAGTGTATACGAATCTAGCAAAAATTTTCCGGGTTCTAAAGATACTCTCCAAATGAGAGGATTGCATTTAGAACGGATTAGAGGATCCTCTTCAATTAAGACGATTTTTCCTCTTCCTTTAACCCTTCGATGGCACACTTCCCGACGCGTAACATAGCTGGCATATTGGGGTCTTTGTGACCACAAGCGAAAAATGCTTACCGCAAAGAGCCAATTGATTATTTTGGGTAGCTGAATTTTTTACACACTCTTGGAGAGTTACTTTAAACAATGCTGTGGGTTATTTAGTTCAAAATTTATTTTAAATATAAAAAAAATATTCTAGAATTTAAACAATAGCGAAAAGTGACATTCTACACTAAAAAATTAATAACTTTATTTTTTATTTTTAATAACCGTATAAGTACTATTTTTAAATTTTGATGGGACTTAAATAAGTTTTAACATGCCTGGGGTCTTTTCGACCCCAGTGTGCCATCGAAGGGTTAAGAGGATCCTCTTGATTGGCGAATAATCCTCTCCAAGAGAAAACAATCCTCTCAAATTGAGAGGAATACTTCTCATACCATATTGTAGAGGAAAATTTGCATCAACATAAGAGGAATCCTCTTAAGCGAAGAATATTTTTTCTCGGTGCAGTCAAACTGATGACCAGTTCCAACCTGATCTTTGGCGATAACTTTATGGTTCTTTGGATTGTTTCCAAAATTATTATGATGTCCTTTGGTCCTAGTGGAAAGTAATCTACCAGTCTGGCCTACATAACAATCAATCTCAAATGTTGATTTAATGTGTAATTGACCTAAAATTCTTTTAACATCAAAAAACAATCAACTGTGAAATGGTATGAAAACAAAAAGTTTTAAATCTACATTATGATTTAGAATCTAGATGCTAATTTGGTTGTTTTAGCAAGGGATCTTCAACTGTGTTTATTCTGTCTTTAATGTATGTATGTATGTATGTATGTATGTATGTATGTAATAGCTATTTCATGTTGAATTGGATGGTTATAAAAGAAATTGACGTATCTACGTGAATAAGTATTCTTTCTATACCAATCCGTGACAATAGTGCCATCATCAGCTTTATTAACTTAAACATTCAAAAAGGAAATGGAATTGGTCGTTTCAATCTCATGTGTAAATTTAAGCCTGTGGTAGACAGAATTGAACTGATGTAAAATATAATCCAATTTATCTTTCGGTAAAATAATGAAATTATCATCGCAACGTATCTGAAATATGTGTCAATGATGAAATCTAAATTTTTGATAAGTCTTGACCCCAAGTCTTGCATAACAAGCTCAGCTAAAACAGGTGATATGGAAAAACCCATGGGAGTCCCATATGCCTGTAAAAAATATTATTGAATTGAAAAACGGTTTGTTTTCAATGTTAAACCATCTACTTAAAAACGGTTCATCGTCAAATCTATTAGAATATTAGTAAACAGAGCTGACACATCCAAGTAAACCACAATGTGATCAGGAGAAACTTAACTATTATGTTTTTAAACTCAAATTCATTTTTTACATGACTCTTCGGTACTATTAAAGCTTCTTTAAGAATATTATTAAATAACTTATCAATCTTCTATGTGGGAGAATTGATCAAAGAAACAACAAGCGCTTGGTTTGTTCGGTAAGCCATATATTCTAGGAATGTTAGTGTCATGAACTAATATATCACGATATATGTTTTCACCCAAATAACCAATAATTCTCCATGAATTCAATAATTTAAATGTTTCTTTTTTTAAATATTTTTCATGATTCACGCCTAATTTTTAATATGTTGTGGTATCATTTGATAAATTCTGCATTTTAGTATAATATGATTCTTCGTTAAACACAACAGCGATTTTACCTTTGCCTGCATGAGTGATTAATAGTTGTTTATTAGGCCTATTAAACAATTGCATTTTTTGTATGCTTTGAGCGAAAACCCTACCAGAATGTGAAATTTTGTTATTGTGTAAAAAATGTTCCGCCGAATTAAAAACTATATAAGCATATCATGACCATCTACATTTTCCATCAATCCAATATTAGACTCAATGTCCTTAAAAATATCAAAAACTATATTACGCTCGATATTACGTTTATTCGTTAGGGAGGATGAACTAAATTTATTTACTAACCTTAAAACATTATTTACATCATCTGGCATTTTTTAATTACATAAATTAATGGCCCAAGTATCATTATGACCTGCACTGATGATATATTTTTGTTTGTTATATTTAATGGTTCATGAAAATTACAATTTGGAAGTGCATTTTGAAATTTGTTATTCAATCGTTGCTTGTGTTGGAAAAACCGTCCTATTACTACTAAATTGATTTTCTAGAATGCTAATATGAATATTAGATGGTAAAGAGTTTCTTAAGCTGATCTTCACATTATTGAAACTCTTATTCAGAAAATCTAAATGAATATTCAAACATTTAATCTCAGAATTTAATAAACGATGTTCTAAGAAGTCTATTATAAATATTTATATTTTTTATGTATTTTACACACGGTTTCTTCTGACGATACAGGCTTTGTGTTAGTGTGTACCTAATTATCGGTCGTTATCTCATTTTCGCAGATAATTAAGCGGTGCTCTAACTAGAAGCAGCCGGCGAGGTGTGTAATGGGCCAGAGGAGAGAGACAAGTCGAAACATTTCTACCACATAATTGATTAATGCAGGAAAAACCTGAATATCAAAATAACGATATGTTATTCTATAATGTATTATCATCACAGATTTCAAGAGGAACGCCCTTTTTTGTACAGGGTTTATCATACCCTAAAAATGATCCGATTTTCTTCAAAGACGGCTCAAATTGAAGGACTTGGCATGTACATGTGCATAAATAAATAAAAAATGATATGCCATACTGATTTTTTGTATCAAAGATTGAAAACTTATAAAAATTAGGAAATTTTTTTCTTAGAGGACTATGTTGGAAGCTTTTCTATAAGTCCGATTTTTTTCGAAGATGGCTTAAATTGAAGGTCTTGGAATTGATATGTGTATAAAATAAATAAAATTTGTTATTTGGCACTAATGTTTGTTTGCTATCGAAGATTGAAAAATGAGAAACATGAGGAAATTTCATTGAGCTGCTTTCACATAAATAAAATTTGATATGTTGAATTGTCGCTTTTTTGTTGTCATTAGTAAAAAATATAAAAAATTAGGAAATTTCGTTTTTTAGACCACTATGCTGGAAACTTTACTTTTATTTTGATATTTTTAGTGGATAGTTCAAACTAAATGTCTTTAAATGTAGATGTGCATTCTAAAATAAAATATTCTATACCATAGTATTGCTTTTTAGTTATCAGTTTGTACAAAGTTAGGAAAAATGGGAAATTTTATTTGTGAAAAATGAAAAATAAATGGAGAAATTTCTTTTTAAGTTTTCAAATTTCCAATTGAAGAATTTTCAACCGCAAATCTGAAAAATTAAATAAATTTCAATTTTAAATCTTCAAAATTGAACTATTCCAAAAAAGCGTCAAAAAATGCATCATTTTCTGTTACACACATTAGATATTAAAGAGTTCTCAATTGGAAATATTCAAAATTGAAGAATTTCAAATTGCAAATGGTTAAAATTAAAGAATTTTTATTTGGTTATCTTCAAAAGTGAACTATTCCAAAAAAAACTTTTAAAATTACATAACTTTGAAATATAAATCTTGTGAATTGAATAATTTAACGTTCTATGCTCTATGCCTAAAAATTTTTCGAAAAATTTGAGGAAATCACGTTTTTGATCTCTCATTGTGAGAACATTCTTCCAGTTGATTTCATTGTGGAAGATACCGTTGCTATATGAGAAACAATTAACTGGGTCTTTAAAACCCCAATTTTCGGGGGCAATTTTTACCCCCAAAAACTCGATTTGGGCAGATAAGAAAAAACGCATGTCGCTTCCCGTGTAGAAATTTTGCTATGGCCCAGACCAGGTCAAATCTGGCCCAGATCTGAAAAACGGACCTGGGCCCGATCGCTGATGGAACACACGGCCCGATCGGAGCCAGATCTGGCCGCCCGATCGGTACCCGACCTGGCCCTGGACAATTTCCCGTTAAAAGCCATTTTTGAAATTTATAATTTCTTGAAAATTTTTATATAATAATAATTTTATAACAAGAAAAATGAATAAAGTGAACTATATTTTTCAATTAAGTACCAAATATTAACACAAATATAAATGCAAACTCAATAAATTTGTTAGTTTTTTTGACTTTGTTCTTTACGATGTCCACCCCAGTCCTTGGCATTTCCAATCATTGTACTGACTACTGATGTGCGACAATGCTTCTTCCACAGTGACACTGTACTTTGTACAAGCAACCTTTGAAAATGTTTTGTTATTAACGATTTGTCTGTATATGAAATTGATATAATTTTCAGCTAAGTCTCAATAATATAAAAGATTAAATGTGTACCTAAGAAGCATGTGCAAAAGAAAAAATCGTTAAAAAGTTCTTTCCCTTCGACTATTTTCACCGCAGTGAACATTAGCATTAAATCTCTTGAAAGTATTTTCTTTGCCATGACGTTTAAAGATTTTCCAATTCGAATAAAATTATTGTAATAGTTACCATATTGAATTTAATACGAAACGCTTAAGATTTCAAGTCGAAATAAATCACATTTTCTACAAAATCAATAAATTTTCAACAACAGAGTTGACTTTTTAACAAAATAATTAAACTTTTGATGAAATAATTGAATTTTCAAATTTTCCATCCAAATGGTTGAATATAAAACTAAAAACTATCAATTTAAAAAAAATCAAATAGTTAAATTAGTAACTCAAAAAATTGATTTAAAACAAAAAGAATTTTCAACAAAGTAGTTAAATTTTAAGCCAAAAAGACGATTTTTCTACAAAGCAGGTGAATTTTCAAACTAAATAGTTGAATATAAATCTAAAAACGATCAATTTTCAACAAAAATTGAAATAGCTGAATTTGCAACTCAAAAAATTAATTTTCAACCACGACAAAACGAATTTTCAAAAAAATAGTTAAATTTCTTCAACTAGTAAAATGACTTTTTTTATCAAGGTAGTTCAACTTAAACCTATACAGATTTAAGTTGAACTTTTTATCAAAAAAGTATAATTTACAATAATTTATTAACATAAAATGTATGTTTAACTAAGTAATTCAACTTTCAACATAGTATTAGTTGATTTTTCAACCCAAAAAGATAAATCCTCAATAAAAGTAAAAAATAGCCGAACTTAACCAAAAAGATTAATTTTTCAACGAAAAATGTCATAATTGATACTTCAAGCAAAAAATATTTTGATTTTATATCAAAAGGGTTGAATTCAGCGAAGAAAAACGAATTTTCAACCAAACAATTGAATTTGTAATTCAGAATGATGAAAATTCCACAAAACAGTTGAGTTTTTTACCCGAAAATGCGAATATTCAACGAGAAAGTAAATTGTCAACCAAATAGTTGAAGTTTAAACTAAAAACGATCAATTTTTAAACCAAAATGGAAAAGTTGAATTTGCAGTAGAAAAAAATTGATTTTCAACAAAAAAAACGAAGTTTCAAGAAAATAATTAAATTAAGAAGATTCATTTACGAATAAAAAAACAAATTTACGACAAATTACATAAATTTTCAACCAAATTGTTTAATTTTCAGCTGAAAACGATCCATTTTCAAAGAAAAAATACCGATTTTTCAACAAATTAGTTAAATATTCAACCAGTGAAATGAATGTTAAACGAAGTAGTTGAACTACTAACCAAGTAGTTGAATTTTCAACTAAAAAAATAAATTTATGACAAAATAGTTGAATTTTTAACCAAATAGTAGAAACTTTAACCAAATGAGAGGACTCTTCTACCAAAATCTATATTTTCAATTCAAAAGGACTTTTCTACCAAAATGTGAATTTGGAATTCAAAAGGACAAATTTTCAACAAAACAGTTGAATTTTCTACCAAAAAAAAGACAAAATTACAACAAAATACATCAATTTTCAACCAAATTGTTGAATTGTCAACTAAGAACGATCAATTTTGAACCAAAAATGGAATAGTGAAACTTGCAGCTGAAAAAATTGATTTTTAACCCCCAAAAAAAACGAAGTATCAATAAAATAATAAAATTTTCAACCAAAGAGATGGATTTTCAACCACTAAAATGGATTTTTAGCAAAGTAATAAATTCTACTGTCTACAAAGTAGTTGAATTTTCAATCAAGAAGATTAATTTTTTACCGAAAAATACGAATTTATAAGAAAATTCATCAATTTTAGTCAAATTGTTGAATTTTCAGTTGAAAATTAATTTTTAAAAATACAGGTCGAAAAAATGTATAATTTTAATACTTTTTTCGTAAAATGAAGAGATTGCATTTTGAGTTTAGATTTAGAATTTCTTATTTGAAGGAAAAAGCATTCAAACCAAAATTTTGTTCGCTCTATAGACACATTTATATTTCTAAAAGAAGTACTATTAAAATAAGAAAATCGAATTTTGCGGTTAGAATTTTGTTCCAACAATCTTAAGCAATCTGTATAAAAAATACGTTGTGAATTATCTACCATGGGTGGAACTAATATGTGCATAACCATTTAAAGATAAAAAGATTTAATTGTAAGGTTAGAGGTTATAAGAAATTCTTACTTAAATCTACGTTGACATTTGGAACCTGATTAGTATCTGAGTTCTCATGAGTAGAATTGAAATCCTCATGATCAATCAGTTCATCACCATCCTCGAATTCAACAATAATAATTCGATTTTCTAAAATTCCTGAAACTTGCATTTCGGATTACGTTCCCTTTCTTCATCATCTTCATCATTATCTACCTAATTTTCAATAAATAATCAATCACTTGGGTTAAAATTTATATACATTTTTTTATTTGTGTATCTTTAATCCAAACTCAAAATATCTTCAAAATATACAGTTTTTAATAACTTTTTCAATAAATTCCAAATTTGAGGTTACGTTTCGATTCAAGATAAATATTCAATACGATTTAACGATTTACTTACCCTCGTTCACATCACGAAAATTGTCTGCTTTCGAACTCGTGGTGTACTAAGCTTTGGCACATTGTTTATTGCATTATACACTTAAACTTATGGATCGTCCATAAATTACGTAAGACGTTTTTCTTTTTTAACAATTTTATCAACAATAACACACTTCATTTGACAGCAAGGCAACTTCCCTAAATTGGAACTAGGTGGCGTTGCATTACTTGAACCGGTCTGGCTCGGGTCTGGGCCATAGAATTATCCCGATCTGGCCCCGAAGATATGAAACCGATCAGGGCCAGATCGCTAATCGGGGAAATATATGGCGATTTCTGCATGGGTTAGTTTTTCGAGTAATACAACATATATATATTAGTCGGTTTTCATCAAATCTCCACGTTTTAAGACCCCCTGAGTAAGAAAAAAATGATTTTTACGAAGGTGTTTGTTTGTAGTCTGTCTGTTCTGTAGTCTGAACAAGTTCGTTAGCCATCTATTTTGGATCAAAATTCAAAACGACTTTTTTCGATAAAAAGAATTTGATCAGAATTATAGCATTTTCAAAATAAAGAAATAAACCAAAATGAACATTTTAAGCCATAACGCACGATATGAAAATTCAAGAGAAGGAAAACCTTTTTTGGAAACCTTGCAAGATTATCATAAGAACTTTTTTAATTTTCTTAAAAAATCGAACATTCAAATTTTGATCGCACAAAAAATAATGAAAAATAAAAAATTACATTTTGCGGTCAAACTATGTAAGATACGAAAAAAGATGAAGAAAAAAAACTGTGCACACAAAGAACATCTACACATTTGTTATAAATCACTTTTTGATTTGACGCGTAGTTTTTGTTTTATTCGTGAAAAACAACATGAAGAATAAAAAATAAAAAATTTTTGGACTAACAACACAAGCTACAAGTTTTGATCGTGAAAAATGGCATAACAAATAAAAAATTAAATTTTTGAAATAAAACACAAGAGACCATAAAATTTTTAATGAAAAAATTGTTTTTATGTCAGATATGAAAATTTACTTTCAACCTGTTTTTGTCACGAGACACGTGATGAGAATGTGTTCGTTAAAGCTTTAACGAAAGAGAATTCACAATCAGTAAATTTCAGTTGTCGATGATTTGACCTTTAAATTTAAAAGTCCTATGCAAAACTGTGGGGGATATACAATGACCGAGCGCGTAGCGCGAAGCAAATTCATTATCGAGCGCGAAGCGCAAGGTCCAACAGGGCCGCTCAAACGTGCGAGCGTTGCGCTTGAGCGACCTCTAAACATAATTTTTTTTCAGAAAAGACAAATGGATTTATTTTTTGTGTGGATTCGAACAAATTTCCGGGCTATATGCATAAAAATTCGAGGGAAAAAAATTTTTCAATGTATTTTTGGACCACCCTAGTGTACATACAAGGGTTCTAATTAAAGTTACAGATTACTAAAAGCCGATGCAGCTATTTAAATTTTTTTTCTTTGATTTATATTCAATAATTATATTTTATAGTACTTCAGATTGAAGCATATATTTTAAATTGATAATTAGGCAATCAAAATAAGAAAGTGTAATAAGCGCGCGTAGCGCGCTATTTTTGCTGGTACAAAATATATTCTGGACCAATTAGGGCGTAAATGACCGAGCGTTGGAGGAATGAATTATTAGCACAACGGAAAATAATAATAGTGCTAAAATATGTCTCTGCAATGACGGACGCGTGTTTAAAGCTTTTGATCCCAATTTAGCAAAGCTCGCTGTGAAATTTTCGTCAAATTTATTGCTGTTCTTCAAAGTGAAGTGATAGCTGAGAATCACGACAAAGGGTAGAAAGATGACTATTAAAGCTTTTCAGTGATAACCTCAGTTTAAACAAATCCGTAAAAAATATTGAACCGCATAAAATTTTTATGTTGAAATGTGTGTTTTTTTAAATATCACAAAAATTTTTATTTAAAAGTATTTTTAAAAATATATTAAAAAAAAAAAATTTTAATCCGATTCAATACATTAAAAACCAATATCATCAACACGAAAAAAATTCAGTAGATACATTTTCAGCGAAATAGTTTAATTTTCAAGCCAAAAAAAACCCAGCAATTTCTGAAGATAGTTGAATTTAAAAAAAAAGGTTAATTTTCAACCAAAGAGGTGAATTTTAATAAAAAATCAATTTTGATCGAAAGAGATCAATTTTCAACCAAATTGTTTTATTTTCAATTTTGGGAACAAAAAAGTTAATTTTGGACCAAATAGATGAATTTTCAAGCCAAAATACTAAATTTTTTTAGAAGACAGTTGAATTTTCAAACCGAAATTTGGATTTTCGACGAAAAAGTTAATTTTCAGCCAACAGAGATGAATTTTCAACAAAACAGATGAATTTCTTCTGAAAAAGATGAGTAACAAAATTGTTGAATTTTTAACAAAATACTTCAACTTTTAACAAAATAGTTGATTTTTTACCAAATAGCTGAATTTTTAACCTACAGAGATGAATTTTCAATAAAGAAGTTTTATTTTCTATCCAAAAATACGATTTTTCAACAAAATGGGTATATTTTCAACCAAATAGTTACATTTTCAACAGAAAATATAAATTATCACGAAGAAGGTTAATTTTTTCCCAAAAAATAACAATTTTCGACAAAACACATCAATTTTTTAATAAATTGTTGCATTTTTAATTTTTGCAACAAAAAAGTTAATTTTCAACCAAATAGTGTAATTTTCGACAAAAGAGTTCACTTTTAGCCAACAGAGATTAATTTTCAACTAAAAAAGATGACCTTTCTACCATAAAGGATGTATTTTGAAATCCAAATGGACGAATTTTCAACAAAATATTTCAATTTTCAAACAGGAAATATGAGTTCAAAGGAATAATTGAATTTTGGACAAAATATTAAAAAAATTTTTAAAATAGGTAACTTTTTTACCAAATGGTTGAATTTTTAATCTATAAAGATGCATTTTTGAACAAGAAGTTTAATTTTTTACCAATAAATGAATTATTGCAAAATACATAAATTTACAAATGAATATAGTTCAATTTTCAACTAAAAAGATAAGTTCCATATTAAAAAAACGGAATATTGAAATTTTCAGTCAAAAAAACTATTTTTCATTTTAAAAAAAGCAAAATTTCAATCGGTTGAATTTGACTAGAGAAGACGAATTTTCAACAAAATATTTGAATTTCCGAACAGAAAATATGAGTTCGAAGGATTAATTCAATTTTTAACAAAAATATTTAACATTTATAAAAAATAGGTAACGTTTTTACCAAATGGTTGAATTTTTAATCTATAAAGATGAATTTTTAAACAAGAAGTTTAATTTTTCACCAATAGGTGAATTTTTGCAAAATACGTGAATTTACAAACGAATATAGTTCAATTTTTAACTCAAAAAGAGAAGTTTTATATTAAAAAAAATGGAATATTCAAATTTTCAGTTTAAAAAAATAATTTTCATTGAAAAAAGCAAAATTTCAACCGGTCGAATTTGACTAAAGAGGACGAATTTTTAGCGAAATAGTTGAAACCTTAAACAAAATGATGAATTTTCAAAAAAGATTAATTTTATACCTAAATAGACGAATTGTTATCCAAATTGTTGAATTTTTAATCCGAAAATATGAATTTTCAACAAAAAACTGCATTTACGATCAAATACTTGAATTTCTACAATCACTCCAAAGTTAATGAATTCAATTAATTGTGTTCATATTTTTGAAATTGTTTCCAATTCACTTGAATTTTTGTGAATTTTATTCAATTCTTCTCATTTCCCTCATATTCCTCCAAATCCAATCAAATAATATTTAATTAATTGCTTTTAATCATTTCTTTGGAATTTTTTTGCAACACATTTACATTTTTTTACATTTTTACTCTGAATTCTGAAGAATTTTCAATCAATTTTAGTCACAAAATACATTTTAAAGTAATATAGGAATCATTAAACAATAAAAAATGTGTATTTCGAAATAAAAAATTTTTCCTCTCACCCAGTATGAATATTTTAAATTTATTAATTATAAAGAATATTCATTTTATTTTTCAGAAGCAATCGTGTTCATATTATTCTAGTAAAAAAATGTTTAAGGGCCATTTCAGAACATTAGTTGTAATGAAATCCCAAATTTGTATATTCTAAGCCTGATAATATTTTCAGAAAATTTGTTATTGCTTCATAAAATCCAGGGCTTTTTCCTTATTAAATAAAAAATACTGTATAAAAAGCGAATGAATTTATCATCCTCAAATTTCTATTTAAAAAATCAAAGACCAAGAAAATTAATTTTGAGGCCTAAAACAGTCTAGCGGAACCATTGAACTATTTTTAAAAATGAAAAAAATTATGACAGTACTTTTTTTTTACCATAAGCAGGAAAATTAGGGGATAGGATTCGCAAAATTAACAAATTCAAATTTTTATTGGGTGCCCTAACCCATATGCATATTACTTCCATCACATTTATGGTAAAATCGCTATAGAAATTTCTAACAGTGTATGATTTACAATTGCAAAATAAACCAAACGGAATTCGGAACATTTAAACGATACGGTATTCATCGAAGGCAATGCGCTAATGGCATGTCACGGTTACACTGCTCGCAAATGTATAATGCATATATGATTTATTCTCTGCAATTTGATCAGTTTTCCCACTGAATTACAAAAAGAGAAATACCTAGAGGTATTTAACATTTTCATGTTATAGGTATAAGCCATATGGTTATTGTTGAAAGATCGTCAACAATTGTAAATGAGTAATCAAATACGTTTAATGTATAACTGAGTTTTAACCTTTAAGTATGGACTTGATTTAATTTTTGTACTAAAATGGACCAGTGGGGACAGGGAACCACTTATCAGAAGTATGGTGCGGTCAGAGGGACCGCACGACCATACGTCCATACTAATTTATCACTTTTTGCTCTGGGGTACCCGCATCAAGCTCAAGGTTGTTTGTGAGAGACATCTTGCGTTTTGAACACCTTGAGACAAATTGAAACAGAGATATAAAATTGTGACGCTACCGTGGACGTGCGGTTTCACGGATCGCGTATGAGCTTTCAATTGATATTACTCACATGCTGGGCCACACTTTTTCCACCTGCCTCGGCGAAAGCATAATTAAGACTAAAGCTACTAAGAACGGCAGCTTCGAGGATGGCTGGTGGGTGAGGGGGGGGGGGGGGACAAATAACAGAGGGTGGGTGCGGTCTGTGAGACCGCACGTCCATACGTGAAGTTTAAAATCATGTGAATTAAATTTTGACTGCAATACATATGGCTCTTAAAAAAAAAATGTCTTACAAACTAGACGACGAATACTTACGTTATAATACGTCATATAAAAAAATCCGAAAACCGAATAAATTGTATATATGAGTAGGGTCTGGGCCGTTCACAATCTACGTCAGCCAGCTTGGAACACTTTTTTTACCCTTCCATTCTTCGTCACAGATCATCACACAAAACTTTCCCCCCCCCCCCCTCCCGGGTGGCCTCACAAGTAATACACCCCCCCCCCCCTTAATTACATTTTTGTTTTTGATTTCATCTCAAAACTATGGGTAAAAATAGGGTAATTTTTCACAAAAATAGGTGAATAAATTCTTTGAAATGAAATGAATTTATAGGTACCATATTGGATTCAATGTATAACCCTTAGGATTTCAAGCCAAAATATATTGCATTTTCAACAAAATAGTTGCATTTTCAAAAAAAAAAGATTAGTTTTCTACGAAAAAAAATGAATTTTTAACGAAAGAGTTCAGTTTTCAAGCTATAAACTCAATTATTTTTTTAAAAAACTGAGTTTTGAACCGGAAAGGATAATTTTAGACCAATCAGTTACGTTTACAACCAAATAGTTCAACTTTCAAGTCAAAGAGACGAATTTTTTAGAAGACAGTTGATTTTTTAAACAAGAACTTTTCTAGAAAAAAGATAAAATTTCAATCCAAAAATAATTTTCAACAAAATGTAATTAACTATCAACCAAACAGTTTCATTATAACGAAATAGTTGAAATTTCAAGCAAGAGGGACGAATTTTCAATAAAATAGATTAATTTTTAACCAAACAGTTCAATTTGCAACCTAAAAATATGTATTTTCAACTAAATTGTCGAATTTTTGAACAAAAAAGATTAAATTTCAACCGAAAGTTTGAATTTTCAATCCAAAAGAATGAATGTTCTGTCTAAAAAGATAAATATTTAAAAAAAAACGTATTTTTAAGAAAATAATTAAATTTTTAACAAAGTAGGATACAATTTCTACCAAAAGAGAGAAATTTTCAAACCACAAAGACGAATTTTCAAGAAAAAAGTTGAATTTCTCACCATGAGAGATTTTTGATTCAAGAAGGAAAAAAAATTTCATCCAAATATTTGAATTTTCTGGAAAACTGTTGAATTTTCAATCCAAAAGAATGAATATTCTATCTAAAAAGATAAATATTTAAAAAAAAACGTATTTTTAAGAAAATAATTAAATGTTTAACAAAGCAGGATACAATTTCTACCAAAAGAGAGAAATTTCCAAACCACAAAGACGAATTTTCAAGAAAAAAGTTGAATTTCTCACCATGAGAGATTTTTGATTCAAGAAGGAAAAAAAATTTCATCCAAATATTTGCATTTTCTGGAAAACTGTTGAATTTTCAACCCAAAAATATGAATTTCAAACCAACAATTCAATTTTCAACCAAAAAGTTAATGTTTAACCAAATAGTTGGGTTTATTACGAATATAATGGAATTAACAAAAAAAAATTATTTTTTGACAAAATATTTAAATTTTCGACCAAAGAGATGGATATTCATCTAATAAAATAAGTTTTTAACAAAGGTATACAACTTCCGACCGAACAATTGAATTTTGAATAAAGAACATTAATTTTCAACGAAAATAAAGACAAATTTACAACTAAATATATTCAACCAATTTGTTGAATTTTCAATTAAAAGCGATCAATTTTCAACCAATAATGGGATAGTTAAATTTTCAGTTAAAAAAATTAATTTTCAATCAAAAAAGAACGAATTTTTAAAATCATAGTTAAATCTTCAACCAATAAAATGAATGTTTAACAGATAAAAAATCTTCTCAAAAATCAGGAGCTCAATAAACAAATTTTTGAAAAAGATTATATTTATCGAGATACAGATCGCCAAAAATCCATGAATTTTTGTTTAGATCCCAATTAACATAAAATATTGCCTTCAATTATTATAAACGCATTGAGAGACAAGTAGAAGGCTGAAAAGTGAAAAATTAAATTGAAAAAATCGTTCATTTGAAAAAAAATTGATTTTACAATACTACAGTGTTATTTTTATACCAAATTTTTAGTTTATTTGTATTTTGTAACTATTTAGTACAATAACAGAATCTAATTGAATATAAAGATTTAATTGTTCGCACGATCGTTCACTGTTTATTGAGATAAAAACCCACTTCCAGTTCCAGTTTGGATGTATCCTTTCACCACAATATCCGGTAAAATTTTAGAGAATTTTTAAGCCAACAAAACGTGTTTTAAAAAAAATGGCACTTACATGGTTATGCCGTGACACCCCTCAAATATAATAGAATTTTCAACACAAAATGACGAATTTTCAACTAAACAGTGGAATTTTTGAGGAACATTGTTTTATCGTAAGCTAAAAACGATCAATTTTCAATAAAAAATGGTAGATTTAAATTTTCATTTGAAAAAATGGATTTTCAACCACAAAAAAACGAATTTTCAACAAAAGGATTATTATTCTAACGAAAGAGATGAATCTTCAGCTAATGAAATTAATTTTTAAGAAACTAGTTTAGCTTATAACCAAGCAGTATACACTGGAACCTCGATTTTAATAAACTGTTTTTGTGCGTTCCCAGAACTAATGTCCTTCGCAGTTTTGTGATGAGGGTATGCGCGGGTCCGAGAGAGGGGCGATGTTCAGTCAAGCGTGACAAACAGCATGAGGGCCGAACTCTTAGCTCATGAGTTGCATAAATAGAGGTTCTAGTGTAATTTTCAATGAAGAGAATGAATTTTCTACCAAAAGAGACGAAATTTACAACAAAATAAATTTTCAACCAAATGGTCGATTTTTCAACCAGAAACGATCAATTTTCAACCAGTAGTGGAATAGTTAGTCCGGAAAAAATCGGCAAAAGTGCGCGAAGACCCACCTACCAATGGATAATCCCATGGAATCCATGGCTGCCCCTCCCTTCATTTTCGCTCATTTTCCCTACTTTTCCTCCCCTCATTTTCCGTCACGATCCATACTGCCCCTCCCCTCATTTTCGCTCATTTTCCCTACTTTTCCTTCCCTGATTTTCCGTCACTTTCACTACTACCCTCCCTTCATTTCTCCTGACCTCCCTACTTTTTCTTCCCTTATTTCCCATAAATTCCCCTAATTTCCCCTTGATACCCCCGTTTAGCCCCCTCTCTACTTCATTTCCCTTCACTTCCCCTACTCACCCTACCCTAATTTCCCCTCACTTCCGATAATTTACCTACTTTTCCTTCCCTCATTACCCCTCATTTCCTCTTCTACTTCTCCATTCATTTCCCCTCACATCCCTTCTCCTGATTCTATTTCTCTTATTTCCCCTCACTCTCCCTACTTCCTCTCTACTCATTTCCGTACTTCTTCTCTCCTAATTCCCCTCCTCTCATTTTTCTTCACTCTCCCTACTTCTCCTCGTCTCATTCCCGCACTTCTCTTCGTGTTATTCCCCCACTTCCACTCCCCTCATTTCCTCTAATTTCCTCTACTTTCCCTTTCCTAATTTCTTTTCACTTTTCCCTTTATATCAACTCACTTCCCCTACTTCCTGTGTCCTCACTTCATGGGTATTTCAGGCCTCACAGTCCCTATGGGATAAAATATAGGGACCAAAGGGTACTTTTTGTTAGGCTCATAGGGTACTTTTTTCGCGGTCAAAGGGTAAAAAATTCTGGATAAATACATAAGATTTCAAAACAATATAAGTTCAATTCTTTGAAGGTTTTCAGAAAATAAAAAAAAATTCTTAACTTTGCTGGGAAAATTTAAAATGATTTTTTATTTTGAAAAATTAATTTTAAGAGAATATTTCGAAAGATTAAAATTTTCTTTTGAATCATTAATAACAATTAAACAATTATTAATTTGGAAAATAATCGAGTAAATTTAAAATATATTTAGAAATTTTGAAAAGATTCCAAAATAATTTAAAACGTGAAAAGATTTCAAAACATTGAAAACACAATATAGATTTTTGAAGATGTCCTTCATAAAATTTATAAGGCTTTTAAGCATTTTGAATGGTTTTAAATGAATAAAAAATTTGTATCAAAATTCCTAGAAAAACTAACAATATATTTTTTTTTTGAAAAATCAATTTTAAAAGAATATTTAATAAGATTTCCAAAGAAAAAAGAATCTGGATGATTTGAAGGTAATTTTTTTACTTTCGCAGGATTTTCAAAAAATTGTAGGAAAAATTCGAGCTCCAAGATAATTTAATTACTATTAGATTCCTGGAAGATTTTTTAATGATTTTTTTTAAACAAATTTTTAATACAATATTTAAGAAGATTTCAAAACAAATTTTGATGTATAACTTAATCTTTTTGGCTTAAAATTGCTTAAAATGATATAATATATACAATTTATAAGTTTTTTAATTCATTCTTCAATTCATATCTTCGAAAATGATAGCGTGAATTTCCATTTTTTTAAATATTTTAATTGTACAATGTATAAAAGTTAAAAATTGAAATTTTGCAGTTTAGCGGCTTTTAATTGAAAAATTTTCAGTTGAAAAGTTTTAAAAGCTTTCATTTAATACGTGAAAATTACTGAGCGTTCGAATTAACATTTTTTTATCTCTAATTTTAAAAGTTTAAAATTCAAAAGTATTCCACTTTTAGGATTTTAAGTTACGGTTCAGTTTTTATAAGTACGAATGAAAAAATTTTATTTTCAAGAGTTCGAATCCTTTAATTGCAATGACTGTGTTCAATTCTTTCCCAATTGTTCAATTTGTATTTGCGGTCAAAAAGTTGTTCTTTTTCGACTTAGGATAAGAAATATTAAAAATATTGCTATGACGTAATTATGAATGGCATTGTGACCAATCGATGGCTATATATTTGAAAAAAATTTCAAACGTAAGGTTTTTTTTTTTAATAATGATTATTCTTTCAGCTTTTGTGTAATAGCGATCATGTACATGTCTTAATTTAAAATGATCTCATTGCAATATTCTAAATATTTGCCATCCTAGGTCGAAAAAGAACAACTTTTTCGCTGCAAAACTTGTAAATTCCTGTAAATTCTTGTATGTAGTTGTAAATTATCGTAGAAAATAAAAAGTACAATAAAATACAACAATGTACAAAGAAATACAAAAAAAGTACAAAATTCGTCTCAATAACAGAAAAAAGTTGTACTTTTCTGTAATTTTGGTTGTAATATATTGTATTCACTTGTACATTCATGTGAAAACAGTTTTAGTTTTCTGTACTTTTTTGTAAAAATTTTTCCACCAGGGAAATCGATGAAATTCATAAAAATTCAAGGTCAATTAAAAAAATTCAAATGAAATTTAAACAATTTAAAAATATGACAAAACTTAATTGAATTCAGAAAATTTGAAATGAGCTTAGAAAAATTTAAGGAAATTCAGAAGAATTTTAAAGAATTCAGGGTAAATTAAAAAGAATTCACGGTGAATTACATAAAATAATTTCAAATCTTTGAAACCTTACTAATTTATAACCAAAAAAGTGACTAATGACTACAAAATAATTCAAAATAATTCAAATGAATATAAAAAAATATAGAAAAATATAAAAAAATCGAAAAAATCCATTTATTTCAGTAAAATTTTAGTGAATTTAAGGGAAACGAGAAGAATTCGATGAAATTCATGAAAAATTCATTAAATTTAGTAAGTTTCAAATAAGTTTAGAAAAATTAAAAGGGCATTAAAAAGAATTTGATGAAATTCCTACGAATTTAAGGTGAGTTTAAAAGACTTCAAGATGAATTAAACAAAAACTTTTGAAAATCTATTGAACTGAGTAAAATTGAGTGAATTTAGAAGAATTCAAAAGAATTCAAAAGAATTCAGGATAAATTAATAATAATTCAGGCGAATTCCAAATGAATTGCAACAAATATTTAAAAATCTCTACAAATCTTTGAATCCCTAAGAAATCCCTCACTTCTTGTGAATAAATTCTTTGAAATCCATTAAAAGATTAAAATCCCTTAAAATTACTAAAAGCCCTGGAAATTCTTTCAAATTGTTTAAATCTCTTGGAAATGCCTTGGAATCTTTTAAAATACCCTAAAATATTTCAAAGTTTCTGGAATCCCTTCAAACTATTGAAGAAAGTACAAAATTTTTGGGAATCTTTTGAAATTTCCTAAAATATTTCAAATCCTTTGATATCTTTTGAAATTACTTAGAACTTTTTAAAGCTCTTGAAAATGCCTCGGAATCTTTTAAAATGCCCAAAAATATTCCAAGTCCTTTGATATCCCATTAAATTACTGAAATCAATTAAAAATTTCTATTGAATCTTTTAAAACAACATAAAATATTTCCTTCAAATCTTTGATACCCTACAAAATACCTCACTTATCGTGAATAAATTCTTCAAAATCCACTAAAATATTATAAAATCCCGTGATATCCTATGATGATATTTTCTGAAATCCTGGAAAATGTATTAAAATACATTGAGAGCTTTAAAATGCCTTAAATTCATTGAAACCCTCGGAAATCTTGCGAAATTTTTTAAAATATCTTAAAATCTCATAGGTTCTGTAAAATTGATTCATATCTTCCGAAATTCTAGAAAATGCATTATCCTAAAATATTTTAAAGGCTTTGAAATCCCTTCAAATTAATGAAATCAATTAATAATTCCTTGGAATATTCCGAAATTCCGTAAAATATTTCAAATTGAAAGCTCTTGAAGTGCCTTAGAAGTTTTAAAAATACCCTAAAATCTTAAAAATCCCTTCAAATGATTGAAATCCATTAAAAAATTGTCGGAATCTTCAAAAATAACCTGAAATATTTCAAAAGAATTCAAGACAATTTAGAACTAGGTACAGGCTATTTTTTTTAAATGCCCGTTTCTTGGAAGCTTTGATCTTATTATACATTTTTTAAAGTTCCATTATGGGCTGCAAATAGGGTACCATAGGGACCAAATTTTGAAAATAATCGTCTCAGGATTGTGCAGTAGGCTGATTTTTGTCCCCAAAAACTTATTTTTTCCCCGCTGTACGACGTGTAAAAGTTCTGAATTTCTCATCCCTTTTCCATTTCATCCGCCCTTTCTGCGATAATGCTGATGAGTCTGAGGCTATATATCGAAGGGGCGGTTTTCTCGTTTTTGCTGTAAAGACTAAAATCTAAAAGAAGGGAAGAAAGTCGTTGGAGATCTGGGAAGGGAAAGTGGAAATAGGCCATGGATAACAATAGAAAGAGAAGTCAGGTTCTTGCAGAACGAGAAAAGGTGACGTCTTGTGAATATAGGATGAAGCAGGGTTGAATTTAACGATAAACGAGGCGATGGAAAGTCTACTCAGGTGACACTGAACCCAGCGAATAGACTCAAAATAAGTTAGGGGTGTGAAAAGTCCATTTGAGTTAAATTGAAATTTCTGCAAGACCTAGCCAGAGGTAGTGATGTGCTGAATGTTACACAGTGAGGCAAAAAAAACGTCTGTGGAGAAATTGATTTTCAGAAGACAATTATTATCCAATTCGAACATTTTTTTAATGACATCTATTAAAATTCCGCATCAAGCTGTAATGACTTCTACGGAATCAATCATATATTACTTGGAAACAAAACTTAAGTATCATATTTGGTCATCCAATAAAAATTGATAATCGTTTAGACAACCTTAATCAACAAATGCATTATTTGTCTATTTTTAGATGTAAAAATTAGTTCTTTCGACGCAATCAACTGTAAATAAATAACTTCTAAATTTTTGAGGGAATTTCTGTGACAATCGACAATTGTTATTGGTAACAACAATTGTTTCAACCAATTTTCATCTTGATATGTATTTATAAATAAAATGAAGCTTTTTCACGGAATTCACAGCCAATTATTTAGCAATGACTTCTTGCTATGAATTGATAATATTTCAGCATTGTTTATACAAACTTAATTAACAAATGCGATATTTGGCTATTTTTTAGCATTTGAAGCTTTGTTCTTTTAATGTAATCACCTGTTAATAACAAATTTTTAAACTCATTTTAGAACTTCAATAACGATCCACTCTTGATATTATTATTAATAATTCCATTAAAGTAGCCGTACACAGTATATAATATAGGATTTCGACAAGTAATTAAGTTTCTCTAACAAATCGTCAATTTTTATAAACTGAAAGAAGGAATTATTGCTAAGTAATTTAAGTATATTCCACAAGAAAATTTTTAAATGCTGAAAACTAGCCAAATAATGCATTTGTTAATTACGTTTGTTTAAAAAAAATAATTTATTTTCAAATACCTAACATGATAAAAGTTGATTTAAAGAATTGTTGTTAAAAATAAACGTTGGTTATGGTCATCGAAATGTCCTCAAAAATTTAAAAGTTATTAATAGTTGATTGCGTCGAAAAAAACCAAGTTTGTACGTCTAAAAGTAGTCAAAATACTGCATGTGATAATTAAGGTAATTTAAACAATTATCAATTTTTTCTATATGGCCAAATATGATACTTAGATTTCATTGCCAATTAATGTATGATCGATTCCATAGAAAAAACTTTATTCCATCATAAATACCTGATATGGATAATTTGTTATAAAATTGGTTTATAAGATAACAAATTATTTATTAACTTTCATTAATTCAACTAAAAAAACTCTTTTTGTCCATAAATTGTTCAAACTTAGCGAGAATCAAGTGACGAATCGCTGCCAATCACTATAAAACCATTTTAATTTACTTATTTGTTTATAACAAATTCAATAAACTTCTAAACATTTGCATTGCTATTGAATATTTTTTGGAGATAGTGGCTTCATGTTTCCTAAATATTTTTCAATGTATCCAAGTATTTGTTAAAAAAGGATACACTTCGAAATGCAAATTTTTTTTCTTTTTTATTATTAAATAAAAAAAATTATACAATTTTTCAAGAATCGACCTTGAAAGTTTGATGCAAAATTTTATCAGATTCCATTTAAAATAACGATCAAATCGGATAATAATTGTTTTTTGAAAATCAATTTGTCCACGATTTTTTTTTGCTCCACTGTATATCGTGATGAGCTGATGGAAAGGCTGACACGTCAAGCGCGTTACTACTTAGGACGATAGTCCAACAGATATTAAATACTTATTTCATTTTTATTTGACAAGTTTTCAAGTTTCAAGCATTTTTAACTAATTTTCAATTGTTGAGAAAATTCTGGGTTTTTCTTAATTAATACCAAGACAAAGTTTTTGTAATTCATAGTATCTATTCTCTAAAATAATAGAAAAGCATTAAGGACAATATTTTTGAATATTGATGGAAATTGATGTCCTTAATTCAGAATTAATATATATATATATATATATAATTTTTTGTACAATATATGGACAATGAAACCGTTACCTTTTTTAACAAAAATACCATTTTCCGATTAAAAATATAAACATAACCTATTATTGTTTAAGTATTACAAATATTTATTAAAATCACATTATAATGATTTTTGTTTTGAAATATAATTTTTTGGTATGAAACGCTAACTTAACCTAAAATTGTTAAAAGTGGTGAATCGTATTTAAAAATCTAATTTTTTAATTGAAAATGTTAGTTTCCGACGAAAACCGCTGACCCAATTCAAAATTTTTAATAGATTATAAAGCTTGGTCCAATTATAATTATTTTAGTTTTTAAATACCAATTTTATAGAAAAACGCTATATCGTTTTATACCAAAAATTGGGCATAAATACGTTATACCGTAACCTGAAATTGTAAGAAAATTATGAACACCTTTAAAATCTAATGCTTTTTATTTAAAAATGTCAATTTTTGGTAAAAAACGCTATGAAAACCGAAAGACGGAATTTGTTTGAAAAAAATTATCCTTTGGTTAAATGAGAGACTTTCATTAGCTTTGATGTAATCTTCTTTCGGAATGAATCTAATTTCAGTTTCAGGCAAGCAACACAAGACTGATGATTTGTAATTAATGTAAAAAATATTTTCATTATTTGAAGTTTTGTTTTGAATAACAAAATATTTTTATTATTTGAATTTTTGTTTTGAATAATTATCGTCACTACAATGTACTAAAATTTAAAAAAATTTGGTACAAAATAATCCAAATCTGATCTTATATGTTAGTGTGATTAACAGAATTTCAAACGTTATAGAAATCCATATCAGTTATAATTCGATAAATGAAAAAGCCATTAAAAATTAAAAATTGTATAAAAATAAAGAAACTTTGAAGAGTATCAAAATAATAACAATTTTAATATTATTTTATCAACTCTTAGCTATTGCTTCTAAAGCATTATCCTTATGAAGAAATCATTCAGAAAATTGAAATGTATGATATTATTCTGATATATTCTGAAATGTCCATGATATCCCTTCAGAGTTATAAAATAGAAATTTTGAACATAATTTTAATATGCTTTTCATCAAAATCTGAGGAAACATGTTTTGAGAAATTCGAATTTTAAATATTAAATTTCAAAAAAATATGGACAGGACTTATTTGAAAAAAATGGTACACCGAAGTGTACAGATTACCACCGCCCATATCTCGGTAACCATGCAATATGATCGCTAATGATTTTGCACCTACAATAGGGTCCTATAGTGGGGAATGTCCCATGCAATATTTCGCAATCTAATGCAAAAGTAGTATAGACATATACTAATTTTCCTATAATATTTTTTCTTGTTTCTTTTTTTCTATGTCTTGCGTTGCAATATTTTTGGTGCATGCAACCTCTGCAAAATCTATAAAAATTTATATGAAATCCATTAAATTTTTTTTGCAATGTCATGCAATCTTGCAGTCTAGTGTAGGCCGAGTAATTAATCCCTCGGATTTTTCCAAACAAAATTTGATAGACAGTACATGATTTCTGAAAAATGTGCACGTATAAGCCACATACTTTTGTGCTTTTGCATTCAGGTTGCGTGTGTTCTGGGTGAGTTATTCTTTCGGTTCGTTGTCTCGGCATTGTGTTAGAGTTGAATGCTAAGCAAACGAATCGAGGACCATTGAAAAAAAAAACCGTATAAATCTTTTCCAACAAAAGAAAAAAATAAGAATATGAATAAGAAGCTACTATTTCCTAATGATAATAAATGGTCCTACATATACGCACGTTATGGAGTCGGAAGAGTCAGGTAATTCGATTTGGCACTGATTCGATTTTCAATTTTCTCCGTGGCTTCCTAACATCTCAAATGCTTCACCCCCCCCCTCCCCACCCTCTCGTCTCTTTCTCTCTTAAAGAAAGTTCCTTCTATATCCGAAAAGAACAAACTCGTACGAAACTTCTGCAAGGGAAATGAAATTTCTTTGGAAATTGGAAAACCCAATGACCGGCCTTATCTTAATTGCCTTAAGTTGAACGAGAGCTTCCCCATCTCAATGGTTCGACGAACTCTATCTGTACAGAATGAGGAAAATGAAGTAAATAATCAAATCTATTGGTAATATTATACGTACTGTCTACTATTATGGAATTTTCTGTAAGGCTAACCCATTTCCAGCGCGGCCAGCGATAGTATTACGGAAAATTCCGTATATCTAAACAGTGCCAATATTATTACATATGTAAAGAATTTGCGAGTGGTTAATTACTCCTGCAATCTGGTGTACACTCTCTGCAACATTATGCAATCTGATGCAATCTTTTACAATACCTTATAATCCCTTCTTACCCTCTCAATCTGAATTAGTTAAAAAATACTACAGTGAACTCCGGAGATAGTGCTCCCGGAGTTAGTTCTTCCAAGAATTGACGCCGCGCCGCGGGTATGGGTGATAGAAGCTGCGCGGGATGTGCGGTCTTCACTCAGGCTTGACACAACGGGAGAGTTGCGGTAAGGCGCTGTACCCTAACGGCCTACCTGTGTAACTGCATCATGACGTTGGGTCAGTTCACTCGAAGCACGATGGCGAGCTCGCGTCGACCAGCAGTGGGGCTATCATGTCTAAAGCCAACTGAAGTCAATGGGACTGATCGGATTATTCCGTGAGATCGAATGAGCCTGTCTTTATACAGAGGGTCCAGAGACAGTGTGGGAACCTAGCCGGATTCCGCCATTTTGCGAACGGATGCCACCATTTTACGTTCAGGTTTTTTTATAGTGTAGTATATCTATATATACCAAAATATCTATGAGAAAACTGAGCCAATCAGAAAGAATGACACGAGGTTGCCACACTGTCTCTGGGCCCTCTGTATGTCTTTATTGACAACAGCGCCATCTGACACGCGAATTTATATCGCGAAGTAGTATCTCGAAGTGATTGGAGCAATGTTGATGAAAAAGTGCAGTGAATATCAATTCATTAAAATAAAAAATGTTATACTAAGGTTTAAAAATAATCAGTTACTATAAGATTTCTTGTTAATGTTTAATTGAAATTTAAATTTCTTTTGAATTGGTGGCGTTCTCGTAGCTACCCAATAGGCTCTACGATTTCACAAAAGAAACAAAGAAAAAGAAGTATTTGGATAAACAGAGAGAGAGAGAGAGAGAGAGAGAGTATGATCGTTTCGAAACGAAAAGTAAGACCTCTCAATCACACAATCGGATCGTCTCTGTCTATCTCACATGGTAGAAAGAGAGGTCCGATCCACTTCAAGCATCGGAGTCCCACTGTAGTGTTTTGTAATCCCAAACTGTCAAGTGTTGGCGTGAGAATGGTGAAATCTGTATTTTTCGTGGACAGTTAATCTAATATTTATGAAAGTAAGTGATTTTCTGTTAAATAACTTCTTCGTATTTCTGGTTATGAAACTGCGTCGCATGCATTATGCGCTATACGCAAAAGTGCGTGCTTCCCACTTGAAGTGTTTTGTGAGGCGTTTTGTTGGAAAAAAGTGATGTTGGTTTTGGATTCTGCTGTCTTCGAATGGTTTAATCAAGCGAGCGACAGATTATCTGGACTGATTATTCAAGAGAAAGCTCTCCTTTAAAACGAGATGCTCAACGGTCTGCAAACGTTCAAAGTACGTGACCAGGAAACACATTTATTTTAACGTGTAACAGTAAACTTTCTTCCTCATTTCCGTTAAATATTTAGTTTACCTTGTCTTCGTATTTGAAAAACAATTTTCGAAATATTTTTCACCACGCAGTAAAATCCACTGGGAATGGTTCATACGCTTCTGACTGTTGACATTCGGAGTCCCCTGAATTAGGACCACCGTCAGCCCCAAAACCGGCACTAACTCTGGGGTTCACTGTAATTGGTATAAGTTTTCTACTGATTCAAGTAGCGCCGATTCGTTTACTGCTGATCAGTAGAAATCTACTAATTCAATGTGGAAGAATAACCGACTGAATGAATTAGTAACTATATTTACTAAAGGAACTGGTAACAGGGGCGGATCCAGGTAGGGTTTTCGGGGGAGGAGGGTGCCACCACCGAGCTGGTTGGGAACATCGCTAAAAAAGGTCATCAAAAAAAACTTTCAAATGTAAGTCTGGGTTTTCGGGGGGGGGGGGG
>CAKNYM010053037.1:359377-428576 GCA_932195095.1 Andricus curvator
TATTATCAACAGTGATAATAAATTGTTTAAACAATTATTTTGTTAACCTGAATTCATTATTACTTCACTCCAAATGAAAATTAAACAAAAAGCCAGAAATTTAAAAAAAAACCGCATCTTTCTAGGATTATTCAATTATAATATTATTAATTATTATTATTATTATTATTATACCATTAAGCCATTTCCCTTTCGGGGTAGGCGTGACTTGCTCGGTTGGGGAATAGTAGTGTGCATATGGGTATATAGGTATAAGGTAGGTAGGAATATAGGTATGAGGTGGATAGGTATATAAGTGTTATAGGTATATATATTTTAGATTGATCTGGAATTCTCGTGTTATTTATTTAAATGACACGTTTACTCCGCAACACTGCTCCGACCCAGGGTGCTGATCAATCTCTGTAGCGATCACTCCAAGTGAAGAGCCTCACAAAATTGTTATGTATGGTTCTCCACTTGGGCCCATTAGTATCCAAGATCTTTGTTTCAGGCGTCATTCATTCTACTGTCACTCTGTTTACAAACTATTTGTCGCCACACTTTTCTGTCCTGGCATACTACTCTAGCTTCCTTCACGTCCATGCATTTTTTCATGCAAGCTCTTGTGTTTCTATGGCTTCTTATGTCTCTACGGATTAATGTCTCATTTACAGATTCTAACCATTCTTTCGGCGGTCTACCTCTGGGCATTCTGCCATTTACTTTACCTTTATACACTTGTTTGGTCAGTCGTTCATCTTTCATTCTTTCAAGATGACCGAACCATCTTAACTGATTTCTTTCCCATATCTCAACTATTGTCTCTTTTGCACCACATTCTTTGAGGATTGTCTCGTTTCGGACTTTGTCCATTAGTGTTTTCCCGCATATTATGCGCAGAGGTTTCATGCCGATCGCGTTAATTTTACTCCTGTCCTTTTCTTGACAGGTCCATGTCTCGCTACCGTATAGTACAGTCGGTACGAATATAGAATTGTGTATGGCCATTTTAGCTTTTTTTGATATGTTTTTATTTGTTAGGATGGACCCTGCTCTACCGATAACCTGCTTACCCTTATTTATGCGCCTATCTAACTCCCCACCTATTTTTCCGTCGCTAGTGAATAGACTACCTAGATATACGTACTTGTCAACTTGTTCTAATCTCTCATCATTTAGGACAATGTTGCATATTGTTTTCTCAATTTTTCCCTCAAACACCATGATTTTTGTTTTATTTACGTTAATTTTGAGGTCCATGTTCTTCGTGCTTGTATTAAGTTTATTCAACATTCTTTGCAAGTCCTCGACTGATTCTGCCATAACAATCTTGTCATCTGCGAAAGCTAACCCACGTACCTTAACTGTTTGGAGATCTACACCTTCTTCGTCGAAGAGTGCAGTTCTTAGACACTTATCCATGAATATGATAAATAGCCACAAGGACATAACGCATCCTTGTTTCACGCCTTGCGTAATATCGAGCCAGTCACTCAGTTTCCCGTTTACCCTTACGCTCGCTTTACTACCTGTATATATTGTTTTTATTGCTTGCAGGAGCCCTCCATTTACTCCGTATTCTTTAAGAACTTCCCAAAGTTTACTTCTATTTACCGTGTCAAATGCTTTTTCTAGGTCAATAAATGCACAGAAAACTTTCTTTCCTACTCTCAAGCTTTTTTCTGTGATCTGTCTTAGGCTAAATATCTGATCTGTACATGATCTTCCTGGCATAAATCCACTTTGGACTTCCCATATTTTTTCTTCTGTGATTTCCATTACCCTACGAATAAGTATTTTTGAGTATATTTTACTTACGTTACTTAGTACGCTGATACCTCTGTAATTACTGCAGTTGTTTTTATCTCCCTTTCTTTTGTATATTGGTACGATAATCGCTTTTTTCCAATCGTCTGGGACTTTCCCCGTCTCGATACATAAATTTATTAATTCGCACAACCTGTGAGGTATGTACTCGCCACCGTATTTGAGCATTTCAGCACTAATACTGTCTATGCCAGCAGCCTTACCGTTTTTCAAGTTCTTAATTATGTCTCGGACCTCAGTGACACAGACTTTTTCAATTGGGTTTTCTAATGCATTATGTTCTATGTCGCAGTTTTGTTGTCCTATATCTTCACCTTCTAATAGTTCTTTAAAAGAGTCTTTTAAGGCGTCTACTATCTCGTCTATATCATATAGCATTTCACCTTTGCTGTTTCTCATGCTGGCAAACTCTGTACTCTTACTTTCCTTCAACTGTTTATATAATAGTTTCATAATTCCTTCAAAGTAGTTCTGTATTTTGTTCTCTTGTTCTGTTCTGATTTTTTCTTTACTCTCCTTGACTAGACGTTTCATTTTCCTCTTTTTGTCTTTGTAATCATTTTTGAGTCTATTTCTCTCCTCATCGCTAAGACCTGTCATGTTTAATGTTCTCTTGTGCGCTTTTTTCTTTTCTCGCTGGGCTGCTTGAATTTCATCATTCCACCACGCATCACCAGACTTTCTTCCTACTACTGCCGTACCGCACACACTTCAATTGCAGTTTTAACAATGATATCCCGTAATAAAGCCCACGTGCCCTCTATATCTTTATTGCTCGTAAGCGCTTCCCAAGTTGCCCTATCTATGCGTTCGCTTAACTTATTTTGAAACTCTATGCGCACTTCCGGTTTCTGTAAATTTTCAATCTTTATTCGAGTTTGTTTCGTTTTTTCTGTTCTCTTTCTTTTCCATCCCCGGCCTAAGTTTATTTTAGAGATTAAAAGATAATGATCAGTATTGCATTCGGAACCCCTCATGACTCTTGTATCTTTGACTAGTTCTCTTAGTCTTTCATCCGCAATAACGAAGTCAATTACACTGCGGTTATTTCCTTTACACCAAGTGTACGTGTGGATCATTTTATGTCGAAACCAAGTATTGGTAATAAATAGGCCCTTTTCTAAGCATAAGCTAACTAATTTTTCCCCGTTATAATTTTTTCTTGGATCCCCAAATTTACCTAGTACCCTTTCTGTATCTGTATCTTGACGTTGAACGCCGACCCATCCGTTCATATCTCCTAGCAGAATTATTCTTTCACCTGGATCGCAAGTACTTATTGTGTCATTTAAAGTGTCCCAGAAAGCGTCTTTGACTTCTCGCGGCTCACTGTCAACTGGGGCGTAGCACGCTATGATAAATAACCTTCTGATTCCTACCTTCATTCTAGCCCACAACAATCTGGGAGATACAAAATCATGATCTTTGAGATGCTGTCTTGCTTTTTTATTCATAATTAAACCGATCCCTTGACTACGATTTGATTCACTGCCTACTGCTGACCATATTTCAAAACCGCTTTTCAACACCCCATTTTCTATGTTTCTACTTTCGCAACCCTTTTTCTTCGTCTCAGGTACACATAAAATATCTAGTTTCCTTGCATGCATAGTTTCTCGTAGTTCTCTTATTTTACGGTCATTCACTCCTCTAGCATTCCAGACACCCAGTCTCCATTCATCGCCTGAAATTCGACCTTCACGTTTACCGTGTGTATGCATTTTGTCGATCCAAGTTTCAGTCTATTCCGAGGCTACTTTATTGTTTGTATTATTCATGTTTAGATTGTACACCCAACTAACACCTTTATGCGCGAAATTTGTTTTGCGAGCCGAAATCATGTCCAAGTTAAGTGATTATTCGTCGTACGGTGGATAGTCTATCTGTAACGTCAGTCCCACCAATACTTCTGTTACTGCGTGGGGGTGGGGGGGGGGGGGTGGATGTGAGGACAGAGAAAGGAAAATAAGTGTAATAAATTGTTTAAACAACTTTTCTGTTAACTTTAATTAATTATTACCTTACTAAGTGAAAAAAGGACAGAAAGGTAAAAATTGCCAAAAACCGCAACTATCAGACGCAATCGATATAGATGAAGATAGTCATAAACAATAATAATTTGTTTAAACAATTATTTTTGCTGAATCTAATTAATTATCAAGTCACGCCTAATAAAAAATAAACAAACAGTTGAAAATCAGAACAAACCGCACCATTCTACCGATTAAGCAAAGAGAATATTATCAACAATGATAATAAATTGTTTAAACAATTATTTTGTTAACTTGAATTTATTATTACTTCACTCCAAATGAAAATTAAACAAAAAGACAGAAATTTAACAAAAAAAAACCTCATCTTTCTAGCATTATTCAATTATAATATTATTAATAAGTATAATAAATTGTTTAAACAATTATTTTGTTAACTTGAATTCATTCTTACTTCACTCCGAATGAAAAGTGGACAAAAAACCAGAAATTAAAAAAAAAACCGCATCTTCTCAGCATTATTCAAATATAATATTATTAACAATTATAATAAATTGTTTAAACAATTATTTTCTTAACTTGAATTTATTATTACTTCACTACAGATGAAAATTGGACAAAAAGCCAGAAATTTAGAAAAAATCCGCATCTTTCTAGCATTATTCAAATATAATATTATTAATAATTATAATAAATTGTTTAAACTATCATTATTGTTAACATTGATGAACTATCACTTCCCTCTAATTGAAAATTGGACAACAAATGGAAAATTTGTGAAAAAACCGCGTCTTTCTAACTACATTCTATGAGAAAATTGCTAAAAACAATAATAAATTGTTTAAACAATTCATTAAAATATCTAATTTTCAGTATAAAGTCATATTTTATGTATTAGAAACAATTCGCATTTAGAAAACCGCAAAAAAAATCATAATTAGCGCCAAAAACTCGCAAAACCCATTTTTTCACTTATGGGGTTTCTTTGGGACCCTATAAAACAGACTTATGGGGGTGATATTTGAAAAGTGATATTTTATTCGTATTCTATGGCTAATTGTGAAGAGAAATGTTGAGTTTCAACTCGATTGAAATAATATTGAGGATTCTGAATAAGATTTACAAAAACGTCTTTCTTTCTTATGGGAAATACATGTTAAACTTCATGGGGCTTGCGCCACCCCTAAATATCATTTTTTTTTTTCAAAACAAAAACAAATTTGGTGGGTGTCCCCATGAAAATTCGAAAAAAATTTTTTTGGACCATCCTAATCTACAATAATTAGCATTCTTTCAAAAATAGATATTCGCGTTTTTTTTACTTAGCGGCGATTCACTGCCAGAATTCTTGATGTAAAGAATTTGTTTCCCTTTCTTTCTGAAGTATAACTAAAATTGTCCAAAATAATTATCCTGTGTGAAAAACATATAAATCGTGATTTGTTGCAAAACATAAATAATATTTAAGGATTCTGTTTACCTTGCTACTTTAAAAACGATTTATCAGTATATCAGTAATTGAAATGAAATTTATTTCATAACGCAAGCAAATATCTGGACAGAATCGCTAATTTATTGTTGTTTATCCATTCAACACAAATGAATATATCAAAATCGAGTTAAGAATAAGCACATTATAAGTCATCACGCCTTCTTAAATGTTCCTCATGCGGAACGAATCAATGGAAGGTCTTTAATCATATAATGCGTGATGATTATTGAATTTTATGTATATAGAATAAGATACTAAGATTGTAAATCCAGTCAGCAGGAATATTCCTGTTTTTTGGTTATAAATTACTTCAATAAAAAAAATTAAAGATAGAATACGCTATTTTGCATATTCTATGAATAGCTTACAGAATAAAAAATCTGCATTCAGCCAGCTGAAGCCCTGACCAGTATTTCTATTTTAAATGAAAGATAACATCTACTCACGAATGATTTAAAAAATTTGTTTTGTGGATTATGGGGTTTTTGCTAGGCTTTTCCGAAGTCTGGTTTTCAATTTATAGAGGAACTTATTCTCAGGGATTGAGAGGAAATATTCGCTTTTACGTAATTTCACGGGATTTTGTAATGTTTTCGGTGAATCTCAGAGGATTAAAAAATTTGTTAGGGTATTGACAAAGATTTCAAAGAATTTTTTATTGATTTTAATAATTCGAAGGCATTGCGAAGAATGTTCCAGGTAGCAAACTTCTTTGAAAGACGAACATTTTTGAAGAGAAAGAATCTTATAGAGAGAGAGAACGATTGCGCTACAAAAATTGACTTCATCTGTTTTCACTAAAAATGTAATATGAATTCCTCATCCAACAACTAAAAGTGATAATTACATTGTAATGACAATTAGTTCCAGATGACTGGAGAAAGGCGATCATCGTCCCAATATACAAAGGAAAAGGAGATAAAAGCAACTGAAATAATGAAAGAGGTATCAGCTTGCTAAGTATCGTAAACAAAATACAGTGATCTCTTGCCTATTCCAAGGGCTGCGAAATGTAAAAATTTCGGTATTTCAAGGCTGGAAGGGCCCCCACCTCTACCACGAGTCGTGGGGTGATTTTGTCAAGCGACGTTCATTGGCTCTCCCGGCCTTGTATTGATGCGCGCGCTGTAAGCATGTGTGCGTCCTTGCATTTGCGCATTAAATATTTTAGCATGACGTCAGGGTCATGACAGGATAGATGGAAATGTCAGGAAGGTTAGCATAGTGGGTACATCTTGACATGGGAATGCATACACCTTTTTGGTGAAAATATTCTGGTAAAAGTAAGATATAAATGGCTGAATAATAATATTTTTCAAGTGTAGAATGTATTTGCGCAATTCTGTTTCATCCTTTTATCGGTTGAAGACCTTTCAGTTTCACGAAATACAATCAAATATCCGACATTTAAGGTTAGCGTACCCGATTCTGATCAAATCGATCTGACAAACTAACCTCAAATTTTGGGTAGTTTATTTTATTTCGTGAAACTGAAAGGTCGTAAATCGACGAAAGAATGGGACATGACTGAGAAAATACATTCTGCACTTGACAAATATTACTATTCGGACATTTATGAATTACTTTTACGTTTAGAATATTTTCTCCAAAAAGTCGTATGCAATCCCATGACGTCATGCTAAAATACTCAATTCAAACCAACGAGGGCTTCCCACTCTTCGGGCCTATTTTGAATTGTTCAGCCACTGATGCGGGCAAGACGGTACAGGGACCGTGGTGGCAGGTGACGGAACTGCGCCACTTGGAATGTCCCAGTTCACTGTATATCAAAAAATACTTATTAATAGAGTAATGGAAATACCAGAAGATCAGATCTGGGAAGTCCAATATGAATTAATGGCAGGAAGATCATGTACGGATCAAATATTCAGCTTAAGGTAGATCACAGAAAAAAGTTTGAGTAAGGGTGCGTGGGTTAGTGTTTGCAGATAATAGGGTTGTTATGGCAGAGTCAATCGAAGACTTGCAAAGAATGTTGAGCATACTAAATACTAGCATGAAGAACATGGGCCTTAAAATTAACGTGAATAAAAAAAAAATTATGGTGTTTGAAAGATAATGGAATAATAATAATAAATATTTTGTTACGCATACTTCTAATTTATCCTCGTAATTTGTCCACAACTTTTATCTTATTTTTAATTTTACTGGCATTAAACCCCTTTTAATTAGTATTTGAATAAAAAAATTGACTATATAAATTAAAAACGGCATTACAAAACGTACTTAAGAAAGGGTTGCGACAGGACAGGGAATTCCAGAAAGTTAAAAAAAGTCAGGGAACTTAAAACAGGTCAGGGAAAGCCAGGGAATGTCAGGGAATTTTCGATAACCTGACGTTGAAGATAATTTTATTATTTTGTTGAACATTTAACAATTTTGTTCAAAAGTAATTTTTCTTTGTTTAGAATTCAATTGTTTTGTTTAAAAATCGCCTTCTTAGGTTGAAAATTCATCTCTCTGTTTGTGAAAAATAATCTGTCTTGGTTGAGGATGCAACTATTTGTTGAAAATGCGTCTTTTTTGGTTGATTTCAATTGTTTTTTGTTTAAAATAAAAATATTTTTTGGTTGAAAATTGAGAAACTTAGTCAAAAGTAAGAACTACTTTGTTAAAAAGTCATTTCGTTGGTTGATGATTCATCATTTTAGATGAACATTTTTTTGGATCAAAATTTCACTAACTTGTTGAAAATTATTTGTTATTGGGTTGAACATTTATGTGAATAATTTTCTTTTTGGTTGAAAATTAATTTTTTTAGTTGAAAATTTAACTACTTTATTTTAAACTGAAAATTAATCTGTTTTTGATGAAAATTTAACTATTTTGATGAAAAGTTGTATCTTTTGGTAGAAAAGTAATCTCATTAGTTGAAACATCATCTTCTTGGTTGAAAATTCAGTTCTTCTGTTAAAAACTCAACTATTTTGTTAAGAATACGTTTTCTTTTTTGGTTGAAAATTTCTTTTTCTGACTAAAAATTCCAACTATTCTATTCGTGGGTAAAAATTGATCTTCTTAGTTGAAAATTCATGTATTTTGTTGAAACTTCGTCTTATTTGGTAGAAAATAATTGTTTAGGCGGAAAAGTGAACTATTTGGTTCAAAATTAATTTTTTTGTTTGAAGGTTCATTATTATGGTTAAAACTTCTTTTCTTCAATTTCAAAAATCATTTCATTTTTTTTGTGGAAAATTTATCTTGCTTGATGGAAATTCAATCTTCTTGGTTGAAAATTCACTTTTTACTGAAAATTGAACTGTTCTATTTTTGGTTAAAAAATCACTGCTTTGGTTGAGTATTCAGTTCTTGTTTGAAAACTTATTTTCTAAATACAAATTTAACTTTTTTGTTTTTGGATGAAAATTGGTAATTTTTAGTTGAAACTTCAAGTATTTTGTTGAAAATTTGTCTTTTTTGGTAGAAAATTCATCTTTTGGATTGAAAATTTGAATAATGGCTTAAAAGTTAATTCATTTGGTAGAAAATTCATCATTTTAGTTCAAATTTGATTTCTTTGGTTGAAAATTCAACTACTTCGTTGAAAGTAGAACTATTTTGTCAAAAATTACCTTTTTTGGTTGATGATCCATCATTTGAGTTGAAAAAATTTTTTTTTCATTATTTTTTTTGTGGTTAAAAATTGATTTTGTTAACTGAAAATGGAACTATTTCATTTTAGACTGAAAATTGATCTTCTTCGTTGAAAATTCATGCTTTGTTGAAAATGTAACGATTTTGTTAAAAAATTTCATTTGGGTCAAAAGTAATTTTCTTACTGAAACTTTGAATATTCTATTTATGTGGAAAATTTCTTAGGTAAAAATTCAACTATTTTGTTGAAAATTCTTCTTTTTTGGTAGAAAAGTAATCTTATTAGTTGAAACATCATCTTTCTGGTTAAAAATTCATTTTTTCGGTTGAAAATTTAACTATTTTGTTGAAAATGCGTATTTTTTTGGTTCAAAATTTATTTTTCCAACTGACAATTTAACTATTCTATTTTTGGTAGAAAATCAATCTTTTGGGTTAAAAATTGAACTATTAGGTTAACAATTCATTTCTGCAACTTAAAATTTAACTATTCCATTTTTGCTCGAAAATTTATATTTTTTAGTTAAAACTTCATGTATTTTGTTGAAATTTTTTTTTAGTAGAAAATTCATCTTTCGGTTTGAAAATTAAACTATTTGTTCGCAATTTTACTTCTTGATTGAAGATTCAGAATTTCAGTTGAAAGTTTATTTCTTTAGTTGAAAAATTAAAAATATTTGGAAGGCTTTATGGGACTCGAGTGAACTCAAGTTAGTTAAATGATAAACCCTGATATTTTTTTTTAAATTATTTTTTATGAGTCAATGATTAATTTTCCGAAATTTCCCAATAATAAATTCAATATACCTCTCCTATTTTATCCATATTTATTTGAGACTGAAACATTTTAAATAATAAATGTTTCAGTTTATAAAATATAAAATACAGGAAAGACACAGGTTATAATTTTTTAGACACGTTTATTATAATTTCACCTTGAGAAATTGAGATAATATTGTATTTCAAAGGTGTATCGATTACAATCACATTAAATTTTATATCCCAATTTTATCTGAGGTACACAAAGTTGACAAATAATTTTTTCCAGCCAAGAGTTTAGCGGAATAAAAATTTGTCCAAGGTCATACGTTAATTAAGCCTTTCTTCAAAAGTATTAAATTTCCAAAACTACCGAAAATTTGTTTGCAAAATTGTTTTCGCTTTTTTTTTCTTTTTTTTTTTAATGTGTTACCAAAATATATTATAAACCATAATAATTTGGGTTCGCTTAGAAATTTATCTACATTTTATTCAAATAAATTTTATTCAAACACTTTAACAATAGACGATATAAATAAAGATACAAGGTTATAATATTAAAGTCCCTTATCGTTTATGACGTAATGTTTCTTGCTGACAATTTTGAAATGCTGAATAATTCAAGAAATTAAAATGGGGAAAGTAACAAAAAATGTTGATACATGATATGTATTGAAATTTTTGGTTCTGTATCTTCAAAAATGGATGGACTAGGACTGGATTAATCCTGGGCCAAAATTGAAATTTTGACCTACGTTGGTCTATCCCAGGCCTGTCCTGTGAGGAGAAATTTACTAAGTCCCGATGGTGCATTTCCACCTCCACTTATCTCTGCTCACTCGAGAAAGCTCGGGTGGTGGTTTATCTCTGGAAGAAGAATAGGAAGTGGTGGAGAGTGGAGGTGGAAAACTTACATCTGCGATTTGAGTCGCTTCGATGAAAATTCCTGGAACTTATCCTCGCTGGACAGGCTTGGTCTACCCCATGGGATAAATCCAGGCCAGGTTTAGTCTCTCCTTTCCTAAATTCTTACAGTATATTATTTTTTACACCAAGGTGCCAAAAAAGCTTGTATAAGATTAGATTTTCGAACAATTTTTTTTAATGCGCCACGTAATCATCAGTAATGTACTTCGGCAGGACGACAATTCCGTAATGGGAATTCATTGTGGAACCGATGATTCAGAGGATCCGTACTCAATATTGGTTCAATCGCATTGCCAATGATACGTATTTTGACTCTTCCATAGTTATTATCAGGATCCGCTCTGGGAACCAGTAATGGGCACAAATGTCCCATTATGACAACACCAATTATGTAATCCCCATCGACTCCTACAAGATGAGAGCCTTCTCGTAAGGGAAAAGTTGAACCTGGACTTATTAAACTATCGTAATGATGAACATCAAGGTGAAAGACAGGATGAATGGCGCGATTTTTAAGTGGCCCAAATAATTCTGCAAAGAAAGTATAAGTAGGAAATTAATTACGGTTTTAACTGTTAGGTTGATTGAAAAATCGTAGTATTTATTTGAAAAAATGTAATTGATACAATGGAGAAAGAAAATAAAAATCAGTCCCAGAAGGGCCGACAAGCGTCTTTTTGAAATTCCAGAAAAAATGGGTTTGAATACTTTCAAAGTTTGATCTTTCAAATTTAAGGATATAAGAAGAAAAATCACTTCAGAATATTTTTTATGACAAGGAAAATTCATTAAAATGCAGGGTTCTCGACAAAAGCGCTACCCTTAATCAACAAATTTATCTGTCGCAAACTATCAGCTTCAACGAGTTTTAATAGGGATGATCTTGAAGGTTTTTTTATGCCCTACAAGTCGTGTTCTATGTTTTAATTTTAATTTCATTGTTATTAACAAAATACACAACGATTTGTCAGAGCTCAGGGTTTTAGCATTCCTCAGATCAGATTTCGTTACAACTCATTAAATATTATTAACAATAGTTAATATGCTAAACAAATTTAATAAACGAATTCCTTTGTTTTAATTTCGTTAGCTAAATTAAAAAAACAACTGAAAACAACTCGAAAAAACAACTCGTTCTTTGAAAAAAGGCTTAAACAATGTTCTTCTAAATTCAATACAGAATCAATCTTAAAAAAACAAAAACATTAAAATTGGTTAAAAATTTTACGTTCTAGCTCATTTTGACCGCGACAGTCCAATTTGACTGCTTTGTGCGTTGGGAGAATAATAGTTATTATAATTTGAACGAATTCGAATATGAAATAAATACACTTTAATTAAAAATATGCTTTAAATTATAGATATCATATTTACCAATTGGATTAGGGAAAGCTACTAAGATCAACCACAGAACACCAATCATGGTCCTCACTTTCTTGAAATAAAGGAAACCTTCAAAATATTTCAGTTAAGGTTGCTAGTAATGCTAATACTAGCCGCTATCTTATTTACCCTTTTACATTATTTGTCTTTCATAACTGTTTTCCTTCCACACTGAAGTCGTAAAATTCCTTCAGATCATGGTCAAAACTTAACAAAAAAAAAATACGTTTTTAGACAGAATTTATTTTAATTTTCAAAACATTTCCGACACAATAGAGAACATTGGAAAAGGATGGGGGTGGGCTACTGGAAAGGAAGTGTTTTGTTTTCACTAACTTGTACCTTTTTTCCACTGTCGCCCCTTCGGTAAAAATGGTTGGGGGTGTGTTTTCGCTTCCAACTACACTTTTTCTAATGTCACTGATTTATGAAATACGCTACCCCCTTGCATGCCCCCTTTTATACCTCTCGGAGGTAGCTAGATGGGACCTAATGAAATAAGGGGTTACTGGAAAGGGGGTAGGGGTGTGATCCTACTCAACCCCGCCTTTCTTCCAGTAAAGCCCCTTGAACAAACACGTTACCGTCTGATCCTTAGAATGCCCCTTTCTACATTTTTATTTAAAACCCGCGTTTCTTTCGAGTTTTGACCTTGAAAATGACCTTTGCAGGTACTTGTATGGCCACATTTATAACCGCGCTTTTCGGAAATTTACCATGGCTCTTTTCAGAAACAATATACGATTTACTTACAATACAATTTATTTGTGACTAGTTTTTATTGATTCTGAATAGTTTCACGCCAATCAGTCAATAATGGACTAAAGTATCCAACGCAGGTCGGAACATAAATTTTCGATGTAAAATTTATGTGGTTGTAGGGGAGACCACCCTACAGTAGGTAATGATCCTACAGTAGATAATCGTTAATTAAAAATACTAATGGATGTTAAATATATAATTTAATGTTATTAATAGTTAAGACACGACATGTGTTTATATAATTAAAATTAATATTGATTATTTTACTTATATTTGCACTTATTATTAAGGATTATTATCTACTGTAGGTTTTTCCAACATGAAAATACAATTTTACAAACTTCTAACCAATCTTCTTTTATTTCTTCATTTCTTGAACAAAATCTTTAAAATGTCTAAAACTAAAAGTAATAAACAATTAGGAAAATTCAAGTGTAAAAATTCTTGATTAACCTAATAAACAAAAACCAGTTTCCGCTATACAAAAACCTATATAAAATGCACAGTTTTCAATTTTTCAAATTCTTTCATAATACAAAATATTCATTTTGCTTCCACGCAGAGGAAGCTTTGTAATGGTAACATTTTTCAAAAAATTTTATTTCATTCAATTAAACATTCCTCAATTTAAAAATATCTAATACAATGTTCTAAGCAATTGTCCAGATGTGTGTGAGGATGTGTGTCTGGATGTATGTGTGGATGTCACACTTTTTTCTGAACACGATAACTTGAAAACGGTTGCAGATAAATTGATGAAATTTGGAGGGTTTGTTTTCACCACTAATATCCTCGAACTGAAAGAAAGAATTCTAAAAATATTCATTGCATTTTTTTAGCACTTAATAATATTTTGCAAAAACATAAAAGATTCCTTGGTTCGAGAAGAATCGATTGACCTATAATATTAATACATTTTATCAAAAAGTAAGGAAGTTATCGTCATTCATATCATATTTGAAATCGATTTTTATGGTAAAAATGTTTTCATTCTTATAACTTGAAGTTGATGCGAGTATAGAAAAGATGTATTGAGTCGAGACGAATCGATTGATCTATAATATTGATATATTTTATTGAAGAGTAAGAAAGTGATGGTATTGCATTTTTATGTGAGAAGTTGTAGGCTCCGGAAGCTACGATCATGGTTCTTTAAAAGCAACCAATCCCGACGCAACTGGAACGTGTACGTCATCCGCTTCTGCTCCTTCTGTCCTAGAAGGTAAGCAAGAGCGGGAAATTTACGCGAGAAAACATCGGGCAACACTGTTCCTTGGAGTCAGGTCTCTAGCCGCGGATGATCTTACGCGGCAGACGGGACAGTTGGAGATGAAGTTTCACCTCTGGATACTTTTTTAGAGCTACCAATCTTTGTAGAATGTTATGAGGAACAGTGTTGACGGACCAGATGAAGTGATCCCAGAAGAACAGCCTTTTGCATCCGGTTCGCGATGGAATAAGCCTGACGCTGGCAAGCCGGAATCTTGTTGAGTTAGCTAATAAATGAAGCTTTCATACCTCCAAGACAGCCGATTATGAGAACTACAACATGGACTTTGAAGCCTTGGTACAGCCTGCTCAGCTCGAAAAGAAGTGCTTGATATTTCGCCCGTTTTTCTTCCTCCTTTGCCGTGATATTACCATCGGCTGGTGCCAAGAATTCAATCACGTAAATGATCTTGTTCTTCAGATCTTGAAGGACAATATCAGGCTTCGTAGCACTGATACGTTGAGTGGTCGAGAATGAGAAATTCCAGTAGATCTTACACTGATCATTCTCCACAATGGACTCGAGTTCCCCCTGGGCGTATGGCAAGACCCCACTTGGGCCCATTTAGTATCCAAGGTCTTTGTTTCAGGCGTCATTCACTCTATTGTCACTCTGTTTACAAACTATTTGTCGCCACACTTTTCTGTCCTGGCATACTACTCTAGCTTGCTTCACGTCCATGCATTTTTTTTATGCAAGCTGTCGTGTTTCTATGGCTTCTTATGTCTCTTCGGATTAGTGTCACATTCACAGATTCTAACCATTCTTTTGGCGGTCTACCTCTGAGCATTCTGCCATTTACTTTACTTTTATACACTTGTTTCATTAGTCGTTCATCTTTCATTCTTTCAACACGTCTGAACCATCTTAACTGATTTCTTTCCCATGTGTCAACTATTGTCTCGTTTGCACCACATTCTTTGAGGATTATCTCGTTTCGGACTTTGTCCATCAGTGTTTTTCCGCGTATTGTGCGAAGAGGTTTCATGCCAATCGCGTTAATTTTACTCCTGTCCTTCTCTTAACAGGTCCATGTCTCGCTACCGTATAGTACAGTCGGTACGAATATAGAATTATGTATGGCCATTTTAGCTTTTTTTGATATTTTTTTATTTGTTAGGATGGTTCCTGCTCTACCATAACCTGCTTACCCTTATTTATGCGCCTATCTAACTCCCATTCTATTTTTCCGTCTCTAGTGAATAGGCTACCCAGATATACGTACTTGTCAACTTGTTCTAATCTCTCATCATTTAGGACAATTTTGCACATTATTTTCTCAGTTTTTCCTTCAAACACCATGATTTTTGTTTTATTTACGTTAATTTTAAGGCACATGTTCTTCATGCTTGTATTAAGTTTATTCAACATTCTTTGCAAGTCCTCGATTGATTCTGCCATAATAATCTTTTCATCTGCGAAAGCTAACCCACGTACCTTCACTGTTTCGAGATCTGCACCTTCTTCGTCGAAGAGGGCCATTCTTAGACACTTATCCATAAATATGATAAATAGTCATGAGGACATAACGCATCCTTGTTTCACGCCTTGCATAATATCGAACCAGTCACTCAGTTTCCCATTTACTCTTACACTCGCTTTACTACTACTATTGATTTTATTGCTTGTAAGAGCCATCCATTGACTCCGTACTCTTTAAGGACTTCCCAAAGTTTACTTCTATTTACCTTGTCAAATGCTTTTTCTAGGTCAACAAATGCACAGAAAACTTTCTTTCCTACTCTTAAGCTTTTTTCTGTGATCTTTCTTAAACTAAATATCTGATCTGTACATGATCTTCCTGGCATAAATCCACTTTGGACTTCTCATATCTTTTCTTCTGTAATTTTCATTACCCTACGAATGAGTATTTTTGAGTATATTTTACTTACGGTACTTAGTAAGCTGATACCTCTGTAATTACTGCAGTTGCTTTTGTCTCCCTTTCTTTTGTATATTGGTACGATAATCGCTTTTCTCCAATCGTCTGAGACTTCACCCATCTCGATACATGAATTTATCAATTCGCACAACCTGTGAGGTATGTACTTGCCACCGTATTTAAGCATTTCAGCGCTCATACTGTCTACGCCAGCAGCCTTACCGTTTTTTAAATTCTTAATTATATCTCTAACCTCAGTGACACAGACTTTTTCAATTGGATTTTCAAATGCATCATGTTCTATGTCGCAGTTCTGTTGCCCTATATCTTCACCTCCTAATTACTCTTTAAAAGAGTCTTTTAAAGCGTCTACTATCCCGTCTATATCATATAGCATTTCACCTTTGCTGTTTATCATGCTGACAAACTCTGTAGTTTTACTTTCTTTTCTTTTTTTTTGATGTGTTGATTCGAGTGAAGAGTGAGGAAGCTATGGTAATGCATAATTTTGGAAAATACGGTTTTTTATAGTAAAACTTTTTTCTTCAATATAATTCAAAGTTGATGCAAGAATAGAAAAGATTTATCGGTTCGAGACGAATCGATTGACCTACAATATTAATACATTTTATTAAAGAGTAGGGAAGTTATGGTAATTTATATATTTTTAAAATCGATTTTTATACTAAAAATGTTCTCATTCTCATAATTTAAAGTTGATGCGAGAATAGAAAAGTTGTGTTGTTTCAAGGCGAATCGATTGACTTATAACATTGATACATTTTATTGAAGAGTAAGGAAGCTATGGTAATGCATAATATTTGAAAATACGTTTTTTTATAGTAAAACTTTTTTCTTCAATATAATTCAAAGTTGACGCATGAATAGAAAAGATTTTTTGATCATAAATTTTCAAATAGAATAATTCAAAAAATTTAAAAAAAAAATCATAAAGCTAGCAAAGGGATAGGGTGCGACAGAACTTTTCCCCTCCCTTTTCCAGCTCAGAAAATTATCATTTAGAATACAAAATTTGATTTGTCTGATTTGTCTTTGTATTTAAAAATTTTTTTGTATTATTTTGTAATTTTGAATTTTTTTGTAAATTTCTATTTTTAAATTGATCGAAATGAAGACTTCGGTTTGTCTATTATTGAAAAAAAGAACTAATGCTTCCTCTATGAGGAAGAAAATACATTTGCTTACGGGAAGCAGAGTGCTCGTGAAATGATATGATATTTCTTGATATCCTACGAAATCCCGTGACTTCTTTAAAAAAAAAGTTAAAATCCCTAAAAATCTGACGAAATCCTTTATATTCTCTTGATATCCCGTAAAATCTTTTAAAATTTGATTCAACTCCTTGAGGTCCTTTTTAACCTTGTAAAATCCCTGGAAAATTTGAGATTCTCTCTGTAATTGTACCGGGTAACTTTTTCAAACTTTTAAAATCTCAAAAAATCATTTGAAATCTGTGAAACCTCTTGGAATACTTTGGAATCTTTTAAAATTTCTTAAAAACTACTAGGACTCCTAAAAAAACCTTTGAAATCTAATGATATCCCTTCAGATCTTCGAAATCCCATGAATATATTCTGACAACCTTCGAAATTCGCAAAAATAATTCGTTATTTCTTAAAATCCTACGAAATCCCGTGACTTCTTTTTAAATATTTTAAAATCTCTTTAAATTCCTTAAAATCTCTGAAAATCTCTTTAAATCCTCTGTAATCTGCTGAAATCACGCTTAATTCCTTCAAATCCATTGGAATCATTCAATATCTCTGGAGATCCATAAACTCTCTTGAAATTTGATTATACTCCTTGAGATGTCTCAAAATCTTCTAAAATCCCTTGAAAAATTGAGATTCTCTCTCAAATTGTACTGGGTAATTTTTTTAAACTCTTAAAATCTTTAGAATCATTTGAAATCTGTGAAACCTCTCCTAATCCTTTGGAATCTTCAAAATCTCTGGAAATCTAATTAAAGGGCTGATATTTTGTTGATATGTTAAGTAAAGAAGACAAAATCTTACGTAAGAAGGGGGCAAGAGACGGTCTATAATTTAAAAAATTATCCCAAAGTTTTCCCAGGTGAGACCATAACGTAATACAAATTTGTCAAAGGTCATTTGTTAACAAAGTCTTACTTGATAAGTATTCTATTAAAACGTGTCAGACGGTTTTCAGAAACTAAAGAAAAATTTTTTTACATTTTATTCTACACAAATTTTACTTAATCACATAAACAATGAAAAATGCAAATATAGATACAAGATTACAAATTAAAGTGCCTTGGTACCGATTATAATAATATAATGTTTCTGGATTTCGGCGGACAATTCTGAACTGCTGAATAATACAAGAAATTAAAATTATGAGACTAATACAATATGTGGATACATGATATGTGTTGAAATTTTGTGTTCTATATATCTTTAAAAAGAATGGACTAGGACTGGACAAATCCTAAGTAAGCCAATGTTGTAACTTTGGCTGCAGGTTTAGTTTCTTATTTGACAAAAATGTTTTAATTTTCTTATTTTTTATTTTTAGAAATGGGCCACACCACCATCAGTAATGTACTTCGGCAGGACGACGGTTCTGTAGCGGTAATTCCTTGTGGAACCGTTTATTCAGAGGATCCCTGGTGGAAAAATCTTTACCAAAAAGTACAGAAAACTAAAACTATTTTTACAGGAATCTACAAATAAATACAATAAATTACAACCTAAATTACAGGAAAGTACAACTTTTTTCTATTATTGAGACGAATTTCGTACTTTTTTTGTATTTTTTTGTACATTGGTGTATTTTATTGTAGTTTCAATTTTCTACAAGAATCTACAGGAATGTAGAGCTGTTGCAGCCAAAAATTTGTTCTTTTTCGACCTAGGATAATTTTAAATTAGGATGTGTGCATGATCGCTATTACAAAAAAGCTTCTATGTTAAAATTTTAAAGGAATGATAGAATATTCAAAGACAAGAATGAATAATCGTTATTTAAAAAAAAAACCTTACGTTCGAAGTTTTTTTTTTCAAATATATAGCAATCGATTGGACACCATTTATATGTTATTTAAAATTATGTCATTGCAACATTTTTAATGTTTCTTATCCTAGGTCGAAGAAGAACCACTTTTTGACTGCAAATCAAAAATGATCAATTGAGAAAGAATTGATCACGGTCATTGAAATTAAAAGATTCGAACTCTTGAAAATAAATTTTTTTCATTTGAAGTTACAAAAACTGCACCGCAAATTAAAACACTCAAAGGGGAATATTTTTGAATTTTAAACTTTTCAAATTGAAGCGTAAAAAAATGTTCATTCAAACGCTCCGTAATTTTCGCGTATAAAATAAAAGCTTTAAAAACTTTTCATTTGAAAACTTTTTAATTGAAACCCATTACACTGCAAAATTTCAATTTTCAACTTTTATACATTGTAGAGTTAAAATATTGAAGAAAAAAAGAAATCCATGCTATTTTCAATGCTATGAATTGAAGAATAAATAAAAAAATATATAAACTTTCCAAATTATGTCATTTCAGGCAATTTTAAGCTAGAAACCCTAATGTATACATTAAAATTTGTTTTGAAATCTTTCAAAATATTCGCTCAAAAATTTGTTTAAAAAAATCATTTAAAAATTTTCCAGGAATCTATTAATAATTTTATTATCTTGGAACTCGAACTTTCCCAAAATTTTTTGGAAAATCTTGCAAAAGTAAAAAAGTTTCCTTAAAATCATACAGATTCTTTTTTGAAAATTTTGGAAATTTTAATAAATATTCTTTTAAAATTAATTAAAAAAAAAATTAATGTTAGTTTTTCTAGGAATTTTGATACAAATTTGTTATTCATTTAAAACCTTTCAAAATGCTTAAAAAGCTTATAAATTTTGTGTTCGAAATCTTCAAAAATCTACATTATGATTTAAATATTTTGAAATCTTCTCACGTTTCAAATTATTTTAAAATCTTTTCAAAACTTCTAAATATATTTTAAAATTACTCGATTATTTTCCAAATCACTAATTGTTCAATTGTTATTTATCATTAAAAATTTTTTTAAAATATTTTTAAATATTCTCTCAAAATTAATTTTTCTAAATAAAAAATCATTTTAAATGTTCCTAGCAAAGTTAACAAATTTTTTTTATTCCCTCAAAACCTTTGAAGATCAATAAAAAGCTTAAAAATTTTATTTCGAAATCTTCAAAAATCTAAATTTAGTTTTTTATTTTTCGACATTTTTTTAGTTTTAAATAAAGTTTGCATCTTCTCAAAACTGAGATCGAAACTGGTAAATATCTGTTAAGCTAACTCAAATTTTTTCCAAATTTATCATTGTTCAATTGTTATTTATGCACAAAAATTCAATAATTTACTTACATATTAAAAATTTGTTGAATAGAACAATTAAAATTGTAATGTACAATGTTTTAATTCAACACTCTGAAATATTAACGATTCTTAAGGCTTTCTATTTCAAAAAATTCATTTTAAAATTGTTTAGTTTTTAATATTTGTTTAACTACTCAGGCTTTCAAATTGAAAAATTGAATCGTCCTGTAAAGCCAATTATTGCCTAGAGTTCCTGAAAATAAAACAAGAATCTTACGATCAAATTTGGACAACCACCACAAAATGCTTCTATTGCAATTCGTTTAAACAAAAAAATTTGTTTCTTTGGACAAAAATAAAAAAGAGGAAAGAAAAATGAAAAAAAAGTTTGGTTGGTTGCCTTCTCATTTTTCTTTCCTCTTCTTTATTTTTTTCCAAAGAAACACATTTTTTTGTTTTTACGAATTGCAATAGGAGCATTTTGTGGTGGTTGTGTAAATTTGATCGTTGGATTCTTGTTTTATTTTCAAGAATTCTATACATTAACTTGAATATTAGGCGTTAGATAGGATTTTGAATTTGATTTTAATCTAATTTCAAATTCTTAAATTTCAAGTGAATTATTGTTCAATTTTCAATAATCGAACTTCAGTTCAGTGTGACTGATTATAATAGCAAATGTTCTTGGTAAAAATATAAAACATAACTTTAAGCACAGTTTTTTAGAAAAATGTTTTTTAAGGGTGAAAAATATAATTTTTCAAAAAATTTAATAAATTGATTTTTTTTCGGCATTTTATTGATGAAAAACATTATAAAATTAAAAAAAGAATCTTAAGACATTAAAATTTTAACTTTTCAAAATAAAACTTTATAAAAAATATAATAAATTTCTAAAATATAATAAAGTCCTTGAAGTACGTCTTGGAATATACCTATCATCATACATGCCTGTGTGAACACGACAATAAGACACAACAACACGTGAACGTAAACATTGATGGATTCTCTTACCTAATGTAAACATATATAGAACAAGTTCCGTGAAAATAATTTTTTTGCAACACACACTTCTAAAGTTGAAGTTTTCATGCTTCTAAATTGTGCCTAAAGGACCTTATTTGAGCAGACCGTGTGCGAATAATTTTCGCGCATGCGCAGTTTGAAGATGGCTTACTTTAGGCAGTGGTGAAAAAGTTGCGCATGCGCACTTTCGAGATGAGGTACTTTAGACACTGGCATAGGTAACTTTAAACACTGGTGTTGGTATCTTCTTGAAATAAATTTAGATTTAACTTGAACAAATGTTTTAATGATTCAAGTTTTGTTTTTAGGGTTTCGTGGGGCCCCCCCCCCCCCCCCCGAAAAAGAGCCTAAACGCCAACATTTTTTTTTATAATTTTTTTTTCAAAAAAATTTTTTCAAACAATTTTTTGGTTTCCAAATTTTTGTTTCACAAATTTTTTGTCACATCTTTTTTTTTAAAAATTTATTCTCACAAAATTTTTTTTCCAACATTTGCCTTCTTTGTCTTAAAAAAAAGAAACAATTGTTCAAGATTAGTAATCATTTGAAAAATCTTATTCAAAAGATTGTGAGCTATGATGCTGAAGATAATCGCCTCCCTGTAGTTGTTTGTAATGCCTTAAGAATCCTTATTTATCGTTCGGTCAAAAGTGATGAAACTAAAGTGAGTATAAAATTACCAGATTATTCTACATTCAAATTAATAAATCAAAAAACCAGATCGAAAGAAGGTAAATTATGTGAATGCGACTTATGTAACTTAGTGAGAACACCAGGACACAGCAATTTCGAAAAAAACACATCAGATGCGAAAGAAAGAAATAAAACAAGATACTGCAAAAAGTGCCATTCAGAATTAGTAGTAGGAAAATCACATTTTTCTTGTACACCAAAGGATTACGAACATTTAAAAGATCATATTATAAACGATATACCCCTAAACGAAAAATAAAACTTGGTGTGTCATTTGATTAAAGTAATTTCAAATGAAAAAGCGAAAAACGTTGAGGAAAATAAATCAGATAGAAATACTGTAATCGCTTCATCTCAGAAACATGGAAAGCCTTTGATAATTTCTTTGACTGAACAGCAATCAGAAAGCAAAAAACGGAAGGGTGTTCCTGCTGAAGATGTCTTAAAAATTGGAATAAGGTATGGGCTTTCAATGAATCAAGTACATGGTATTACAGCAGCTCTTCGCGTCTCTACGAATGACAGAAAATTATTTCAACCAGACATAAAACAAAAATTAAAAACTTTGAATCATTCTCTTGATTTGTATTTCAGTATAAAAGAGTGTAATGTGATTAACACTAAAAATAACGATACTGCAACTACTGCAGAAACTTTAGTGTTTTGCAATGATGTAAAAGGATTATTTCAGTTTGTGAAAGAAAAAAGGGAAGTTGATGAAATGCATTTGAAATTCGGAATAGATAGTGGCGGAGGTTTTTTGAAAGTTTGCCTTTCGATGCAATCTTTGGATGAATCAGAAGTTGCAAATGTAGAAGGTCGGCAGAAGTATACCGAAGGCGTTGTCGCAAAAAAGTTTAAGGATTCTGGCGTCAAGAAATTACTACTGCTTGGAATAGTAGCACATACACAAGAGAAATATGAAAACGTTCTATTGATGTGGTCACTCTTAAAATTGAAGGATTTAAAAGGGACCATAGCAACTGATTTAAAACTTGCCAACGTATTAACGGGCATCATGTCACATGCAAGCAGTTTTCCTTGCACATGGTGTACTAAGGATGAATTGAACACGTGTGTGGAATACAGAACTGTTGGAAATTGTAAGGAAAATTTTTTTGCGTGGCAAGACAGTGGAAGTAAAACATCATCTGGGAAGAAGTATAAAAATTGTACAAATACTCCTATAATTTTCTCAGAAAACGCTAGAACAGAAATATTAGAAATAATTCCACCGCCAGAACTACGTCTAATGCTCGGGGTTGTGAACAAAATGTATAAACACATGCTGATTTCAGTTTGTACATGGGAGTCCAGCGTTCGCAGGTAATTCTTGCAAAATGCTGTTAGAAAAAATCGACTTATTACGTGGAATATGTAGCATTGGTTGTTTAAAATATGTAAGGTGCTTTAAGGCTTTTCAATCAGTCGTTGATTCTTGCTTTTCTTCAACATTAAACCCGGAATACGTAAATTGTATATCTGAGTTTGAGCGAAGTTACTGTGATTTGGATATTTCAATTACACCTAAAGTTCACGCGGTTTTTTTTCATGTCTCTGATTGTTGTTGTAAAGTTGAGAAAGGCCTTGGATTTTACAGTGAACAAGCCAAGGAATCTGTCCATTCGGATTTTAAAATGACCTGGGCTAAATATAAAGTTTCGAGCACACACCCTCATTACCCAAGTAACTTACTAAAAGCTGTACAAGAGTACAATGCCCGACATGTGTGAAAATAAAATTTTTTTTTCTCATTATTGATATGGACTGATATTATATTTATTTACCATATTTCGTTAAATAAAGTGAAAAAAATAAAAGTGCATCACATTTTTTTGAAAATTTGTATTTTTAACCCATAAAAAACACTTTTCTCAAAAACGGCTTGGGGAATTTGGCTCAAAATTTTTTTCCACACTATTTTTGAGCCCCTAAATCGAATCCAAAAAAAAATTGGATGTGCTATGACCTTGCATTTAAAGTTGGTTCAGGCACACCGTGCAATACTTCAACTTTTGTAAAATCTTATATTTTTTTGTAAATATTTGTAATTTTCTGCATGACGTCAAACACCCAAATTTAAAAAAATTTAAACTTCTGTAGTTTTCTGTAATACGTTGTAGATTTTTACAACAAAGTGAAAAAATATTAATAAAAAGTTATACAAATGTTTGAATTGTAGAAACTTGTACTTTATTCTTAATTTTTTTACTGTTCTACAAAAAAATACAAGAAAAAATTAGCTATTTATATTTAACTGTATTTTTTTGTTAAATTTTGTACATTTTTTTACAAAAAAGGACATGTTTTAACAAAAAATTACAGTTGTGGAAAAGTTGTACTTTCTTGTAAAAAATTTTTCCACCAGGGATCCCGTCTCAATATAGGTTCAATCGCGTTGCCATTGATACATATTTTGACTCTTCCATAGTGATTATCAAGATCCTCATTAAACTATCGTATGTTGTCATACGTTAATCAAGCCTCTCTTCAAAAGTATTAAATTTCCAAAACTGAAGAAAAATGTTTTGTAAAATCGTTTTCGCACTTTTTTATTTTTCTTCTTAATGTATTATCAAAATACAATATAAACCATAATAATTTGGGTTCTCTTAGACATTTTCTCGCATTTTATTCTGCCACATTTTATTCAAATACGTTAACTATAAACCATACAAATATAGATACAAGCTTATAATACTGAAGTCCCTTATCGTTTATGATGTAATACTTCTCGCTGACAATTCTGAAATGCTGAATAATTCAAGAAACTAAAATGATGAAAGTAAAAAAACATGTGGATACATGATCTGTATTAAAATTTTTTGTTCTGTATCTTTAAAAATAGATGGACTAGGGCTGGATTGATCCTGGGCCAAAATTGAAACTTTGGTCTACTTTGGTTTATCAAAGGCCTGTTCAGCGAGGAAAAATTTACTCAAAGTCCAGATGGTGCATTTCCACCTCCACTTATTTCTGCTCACTCGAGAAAGCTCGGATGGTGGTTTATCTCGTGAAGAAGAATAGGAAATGGAGGAGGAGGTGGAGAGTGGAAAACTTGCATCAGCTATTTGAGTCGTTTCTAGAACAATTCCTGGAATTTCTTCTCGCTGGACAGGCCTGGTCTACCCGATGGGATAAATCCAGGCCAAGTGCAGTCTCTCCTTTCTTAATTTTTCACAATATATTATTTTTAAATCGAATAGCCTAAAAAGCGTGCATACCATTAGTTTTGAGATTATTTTTATTTATTTTTATTTTTGAAAACGGGCCACGCAACCGTCAGTAATGTACCACGGCAGGACGACATTTCTGTATAGGGAATACCTTGTGAAACCGTTTATTCAGAGGATCCAGTCTCAATATAGGTTCAGTGGCTTTGCCATTGATGCGTATTTTGACTCTTCCATAGTTATTATCAAGATCCTCTCTTGGAGCCATTAATGGACACAAATATTCCCTTTCCATTACTCCAATGATGTAATCCTTATCAACTCCTACAAGCTGAGGGCCTGATCGTATCTGACGAGTTGATCCTGGATGAATTAAACTACCATAATGATGAACATTAAGCTGAAGGATAGGATAAATGGCGTGATTTTTACATCGCCAAGCTGATTCTGCAAAAAAAATTAGCGGGAAATTAATTGAGGGGCCGAATTCCACAATCGCCTATTACACTGGGAATCCCATTTAAGTACGGTTTCGGCGATGTACCTAAATGGCCTTCACTTAAATCGAACACAACATTCACTCGCTCCGAACGTAAACATTCAGAGCCGTGTGAATCATTTCTGTTGGGTTTGGATGTATGCAAGAGCTGACGCAACTACCGCGCTGAGGGTACTGCCCACTTTGTCGCTACGCTACTGTTTGTCACGCATGACCGAGCACCGCCTCTCTCTCGGTCCCGTGGTTCCCGCATCCCAAAATGCCAAAGACTCAAATTCCAGGAACAACTTAAATGGGGGTTACTTAAATAGGATTCCCAGTGTAGCTTTTCTCGCTAAGCGCATTTAACCCCTGGAAACTTTTTAGAGAAGTTTCAAATATTAATTTTACCCAACATGGGGCCCATGGGGTATTTCAGGACCCCAAATGGAAATCGAAGTACGCTACCGAAATTAGAGATGGTGTTTTTGCGTCAGGAGCCTTTATACGTATAAATTTTGTTGAGAAGCGTCAATTTAATTTTTTTGTTCAAAAGAAATGTAGCAGAATTTTTGTACTAAATTTGTTTTTCAATGATTTTTCATTTATTGATGATGTAAAATTTTATATTTGTACATAAAAAAAAATGCATTGTGTTTGCTTCACTTTTACAAAATTTTAGTTATTCTACATTTTTTTAATTAAAACCGAAAATAATTATACTTTTCTTAAAGAAAAATATAGTGGCCATAGTAGCTTGATGGTATGAAAAGTTTTCTTCAAAACACTGTTTCAAATTTTCAAATCGAATGATTAGAAAAAACATTTTTTTAAATTTATTACTAATGTACAATTAAATTCTTTTTAATAACATTAATGTAAATACCCTATTGAATTCAATATAAAACGCTTACGATTTGAAGTCGAAATATATTGCATTTTTAATAGAATAGTTCAATTTTTAAGCTGAAAAGTCAAATTTCTGAGAAAACAGTTGACTTTTGACCTCGAAAAGATGATTTTTTAACCAAGTAGTTGAATAAAAAAAAATATTTCAAACATAATAGTTGCATTTACAACTGAATAGTTGAACTTTAAACCATGAACAGTTGCATTTTTAAACAAATATTGAATCTCCAAGCCAAAAAGACAAATTTTTTAGGAGACAGTTCAATTTTCAACCCAGAACTTTTCTACCAAAAAAAGATGAATTAATTTGAAACCAAATAGTTAAATTTTCAACCGAAAAAGATAAAATTAGTTTAAACCAAAAATATTTAAATATAAATTTATTATATATATTCATATATATTCATATATATATTTAAATATAAATTTAAACTAAAAATTAGTTTTTAACCAAATAGCTGCATTAACAAATAAATAGTTGAACTTTCAAACAAAAAAGACGAATTTACAATAAAATAGTTGAATTTTTAACCAAATAGATATATTTTCAAGCCAAAGAAACAAACTTTTTCGAAGGCAGTTGAATTTTTAACAAAAAAGTTTATTTTTAACCACGAAATAATTCTATCATAATTCATGAATTTTCAATCCAAAAAGACAAATTTTTAAGTAAAACATTAAAACTAAACTAAAAACAGTTGAATTTCATAGCGAAAAACATTAATTTTTAAAAATACAGTTGAATTTTTACCCCGGAAAGATGTATTCGCAACAAGTTCATTTTCAACTTCAAAATATGACTTTTATATCATAAAACAGGAATTTTCAATCCCAAAAGACAAATTTTTAACAAAAAAAAATTAAAATATCATCAAAGACAGTTGAGTTTTACAGCTCAAAACATGAGTTTTTAAAAAGACAGTTGAATTTTTTACCAAGACTTCTGTACCATAAAAAAATGAAATTTGTACTAAAAAACCACTTTGCAACCAGTTGAATTAAACGAAAGAAAAATCATTTTTAACGATATATGGCAATCCTCAACCAAATAGATTAATTTTTATTCAAGAAAGATGAATTTTGTACCAAATATTCGAATTTTCAAATCGGAAAAATATTTCTCTTTACCAAAAATTGAATCGTCAAATTTGCAGTTCAAAAATAATTACTAATGGAATAGTTAAATTTTCAGATGGTACTCGGTAATGAAAAACTGTCTTCAATTAAAAATTTATAAACAATTTATAAAGTTACAAACAATTTTTAATTTATTAAGTCTCATGGGTAGACCTATATACATAGAAGAGTAGTTGATATTGGGATGAGAGCATTTGATTAAAATACGATTTTTCATAAAGAAATATCTAGTTTTTCAATTGTTTGAACAATTTTGTATATATAAGAGTTAAAGACAAACTGATTACGTCATTTGATTTCACGAAAAAAATGTATAGTTCATGTTATAGATAATTTTTATCTCAACACAATTTGTTATGTAGCATAAATAAAGAAATGAATAGCGCGACACAAGCTTCAGCATTTATTTACACTACATAAAAAAATCAGTGCAAAGAAAAAAATTATTTAACACTCCGTCTCTATGTAATTTTTTCCGTAAAATCAAATGGCCTAATCCATTTTTCTTTAACTCATATATTTAACAAAAATGATTTAGTTCAACCAATCCAAAAATGAGATTATTTTTCATGAAAATCATCCATTTTTCAAATGGTTTCAAAAAATTTTGTTTAGATTTTTCCGACAACTATGAGTATGAAAAAAATGTATTGTTTATAACAATTTGTTATTAAAAATATTAACACTTTTTGTGTAGATTTGAAAACTTGTTTTTCTTGAAGAACAACTATCCCCTAGGTGATTCACGAAGTGAATTTTTTACAGAATTTTTCATGCAAACAATTATATTGTTTCAAAAGAAAATCTTCCCCTCTCCACATGGCTTTTTTGGATTTCGAATTCTTGAAAAAATGTTGTTGAATATTTCTAAACTTATACTTTAAGAATCTAACAAGAGAAATATGATCAAAGTACTTTTTATAACAATTAACAAATTAATAACTCCTAAACTGTTAGCTGCAAAGAGTTCCATTTGGAATAATTTTGGACAAATGTGTTAAAAAAACGTTTTAATTTTTATTTTATTGTTAATTAACAATATACGCAACGATCTGATAGAGCTAAGAGTTTCAGTATTTCATTAGATTGTCCACCCAAATGTTTTTGGCAAAAAAATTTGCTTTTCCTTTTCGCAGCTGATGGAAGTTTGGGGTTGAATAACAATATTTCTTTACGACTCATTAAATATTACTAACAATTTTTAATACAATGAACAATTTAATAAACGAAATAATTTCTTTTAATTTTGTTAGTAAAAAAATGAAACCGTTTCTCAAAAATTAGCTTACACAAAGTTTTACTAAATTTAATACAGAATCGATCTAAAAGAAAAAAAAAGAAAGTCGGTGAACAATGTTACCCTCTACCTTAATTTGACGGCGAGAATCCGATTTGGCTAATGTAAATTGCGAGAAAAAAGTTTGATAACTTAAACGATTTCAAATAGGAAATAAATATACTGCAATAAAAAATTAAATTCAAATGACAGACACTATTATATTTACCAATAGGATTGGGGAAAACCATTAGGATGCAACACAGTATGCTAATCATGGTCCTCACTTTTATTAAATAAAGAAAACCCACTTATGAAGAATTTTAATACGAGTGTGACTCATAAATAATCTTTAAAATATTTCAGTGTTTTCGCTTGTATAATACTAATAGTGATGTCATTTGTCCTTCTAAATTATTTATCTTTCATAACACTATTTCTTGTACATTAAAGTCGTAAAAATACTTCATATTCGTAATCAGCGCCTAAAATTATATCACAGAAAAACGCCGATCCTCAAAAGTACACCGATGCGGTGCTGTTTTGAGTTGCAACAAAAATTAGACACCGGAGAATGAGAATGCAGCTTCGTTCATGCTTGTTTCGCATTTAAAATGTTCTTATTTAAAAAAAAAAATCTTATTTCGCGAACGTAACAAATAAACTGCAACAAAAATTATCCTTTTTTAGGAACAATATAAAATTGATGGCTGGGTTTCGTGTACACAATTTATCTTCAACAGGTTTTTTATTGATTCTGAATCGTTTGACGGAAATCAGTTAATAATAATTGTCCGAGATATCTAACGCTTCATAGGCTACCGGACGCGTCATCAGGTTGCAGAAAGATGGTCACTGTACTGATCTTTGCTGCTGAATATGGCTACAAACTGAATAAGCAGATGTGGACAATGGTTCAGAGATGGCCCCGAAGAAAAAACCACCAAGCCAAGTCGTTAGCAACCATGCCGATGGCTGCATGGCACCAGTGATCTCTGGGATACCCGAGGACCTCTCAAAGTATATAGTCTTCCCAGTGGGCAAGAAAATTAAGGATGTCCTAGAGACGTCTTCGGGACATCCCTAAGACGTCTTTTGGAACATGTCTTTTGGACATCCTATGGATGCTCTTAAGACGTCTAATGTCAGTACAAAAGATGTCCCGAGAACGTTTTATTTCTTTAAGACGCCTTGAGGACATCTTTAGGACATTGGACGTCTTGGGGACGTTGTTTGGACTGACATTGGACATCCTAGGAACGTCCCAAGGACCTTCTTTGAATGTTCATGGTTTTGTGCCCACTGGGTTACTCTCGCATGCAGGACTCTGCGAGAGCGGTCGCACCCCGACTACCCTAGAGTTGGGGGAGACAATCAAGATGGAGACAATACGATGGACCCGCAACGTCTCAATGGTTTTAAGTAGATGGATCGACTAATAGACGACCTACTAGAGTACTAGAGTGCTTCAATACCTACTTTAACGCAGCCAGAACAAGTCAGCAGTAGAGGAAGAAAGATAACACTAAAACTAACCGTGCGCAGGTATCCAGTGGAGGAAGGGTGATGCTTTAGGACGAGGAGAAACATTAACATCCAGGTTTGTCTCAAGTCCGAAGATCTGGCTAAAGTAGATGACGCGATTCGTCGAGATTTTTCCAAAGAGTCCGACCTCTGGACTATCAGTTGTGCCGTGTATGATACAGCGAGAACTTCAGCACTTTGGTAATGCAAACTGTCAAACAAAACCAAAGGCTGATCATAATACCAAAAGGCGCATGCATCAACTCAGCTCAAAGATAGGCTATACTATTCAGTAGGCGTCCCGCATTACTGTGTGATATTGCTGATCTCTTCTGGGTGAATATTTTCTAGCAATAGTTTCTAACAGTGGAAGAACAGAAAAGGTACATAATTTGGGTCCAATCAGGAATCATGTGTGAAAGACTACGTAAAACCTGGCAGGAAGTTTATTGCCAAGTTTTGACAGTTAGCGCGCGAACTACGGATCTGTCACCACACACTGAACAACTCAAAGCTGCTAACCATCAGGCAGCACATTGTTGACTAAATGTAAGGTATGTCCGGGAAGTATCCGAATTTGTGCTCTAACTTGGTACCTAGCTGTGCTATTGTCAAAAAAAGGTATTCATCATTTAGGGGGGACCTCTGTGAGGCCCCTTACTAAGTGATACGAACCTGCGAATCCTTAGTCGACTAGTGTATGCAGTTGCGTGAACGTTTAACCACGTACGCGTCCATTTCAGGGTGACGAGATTCAATAAACAAAGAGTGTGTAATAAATTTTGCCAAAAACGTGGCCATTTATGTTCGGAAACCATCGTTATGATTCGAAAATTGTTTGTCCACTCTAGAAGGCCCGCAACGGCCAAAACACCTCGTGATTCCAAAAACCATTGTTTCGGAAATTTTGAGTCAAGAATCGGCCTTTTTTGTGGAAAAGTGGCAACTGAGTCCTTCACCATGGTAACGCGACTGCCCATTCATCGCAGCTTATTCATTTTTTTTGTGGTGAAACACGGCCTCACACAACTTCGGCAGCCTGCATACCGTCCTCACCTGGCTCCCTGTAATTTCTGGCTGTTTCCAAAATTGAAATATTATCTAAAAGGAAAACGATTTCAAGGCTTAGAGGAAATAAAACAGAATGCGATTAAGCAGCTGTCAGCTAATCTAAAAGGTGTCTCTAGAAGGTGCTATCGAAAATTGGGAGAATCGCTGAAAGAAGCTTGTGGCTTCAAAAGAGGAGTACCTTGAAGGGAAGATCACTGCCATTGACCAGAGTTAACTCTTACTCCTGGTACACCACAATTTCGGATACTTTCCGGACAGACATCGTGCGGTTACTATTTGAAACGAGGAGGAGTCTAAAGCGACGGCAGAGGTGGGTCAGAAAAAATCAACAGTTTTTCTTTGACCCATCTTGAATCTTCCATGACCCTCCAATTACTGTGAACCACCCGCCCGAACCAGATAAGGTCGAGACATTTTGGAGAGAAGTCTACAGAGTCAAGCATTTACTGACTTATCATCTGTCTGTTGGAAAGCTTGAAGGTTTGTCCATACATAGTGAGATGCATAGAAAGATTGGTTTCCCTTCGGAAAACTAGATTTACTATCTCATCTGGAAAACATCGTGCGACATCTAACAGCGTCACGTTTCAGAAGGGTGTCTTTCAGGGCGACACCATGAGCCCTCTCCTCTTTTGTCTCATTATTTTCCACTACCTGAGACGAAGAAAAAGGGTTGCGAAAGTAGAAACATAGAAAATGGGGTGTTGAAAGGCGGTTTTGAAATATGGTCAGGAGTAGGTAGTGAATCACATGGTAGTCAAGGGGTCGGTTTAATTATGAATGAAAAAGCAAGACAGCATCTCAAAGATAATGATTTTGTATCTCCCAGATTGTTGTGGGCTACAATGAAGGTAATAAAAATTGCTGTATATATTTCGTTCCAGAAAATGGTAAATAGAAAGATTTAAGTTTGAGGTTGGATCTTTTATCCAACACTATTTATTTTCAAATTTTGGTTTCACAAGATAGGCGTAACTTTTATAGTACGTATAATCACAATATAATGAATAACAATATTTGGTTACGACTCATTAAATATTACTAACAATCGTTAATATAATGAAAAATCTAATGAACGAATCAATTTGTTCTAATTTTGTTAATTGAAAAAATAAATGGTTTCACAAAAATTGTCTTACACAAAGTTTTACTATTTAAGATAAATGGAACTAAACTGCGAAAATCCGATTGGGCTCCTCAATGTGTTGGGAAAAAAAATAATTACTATAATTGGAACGAATCCGAATAGGAAATTAATATACTGCAAATAAAAATTCACTTTGAATTATAAATATTGTTATATTTACCAATAGGATTGGAGAAACCATCAAGATGACACACAGAATACGAATCATGGTCCTGACTTTTTTTAAATAAAGGAAACTCACTTGAGAATAATTTCAATACAAGTCTAACTGATAAATATTCTTTCAAACGTTTCAGCGTTGTCACTAGTATGTAATAATAAGTCGCTATCTTTATTGTCCTTCTGAATTGTTTGTTTTTCATAACTCTGTTTCTTCCAAATTAAAGTCATACAATTCCTTAAAATCCAGGTCAAAACTGGTGAAAAATACGTTTGAAAAAAAAGTATGCTAATGCGTCAATCCTGTCCAAAGGTATGGTGAAACGTAGAAAAAAACATTAGAGAAAATTTTACAAACTTCTAAAAAAAAAACGTCTTATACTTCTTCTTTTTGCTGCACAGAACATATGGATCTTTGTTGTTAATGAAATATTTAAAACGTTTTTAACTAATAGTAATAAATAATAAATAAAATTCATGTGCAAAAACGCTTTAATAACCTTAATAAAATATCATATTGCATACGTCCAATAAATATAGAGTCAAGAAAGTAATCATTCTTGAAATCTGATGTTTGGCTGACTTTGATCTATCCCATGGGATAAACCTGAGGCAGGATTAGTCTCTCCTTTCTTAGTTTCTTACAGTATATTATTTTTCACATCGTGGTGCCCAAAAAGCTGGTATACGATTAGATTGATCAAAAATGTTTTTTTGTTTATTTATAAAATGGGCCGCGTTACCACTAGTACTGACATGTGTACTCTTAAGATGAATTATTATGGTACCTCGGCAGGACGAATATTCAGTGGCGGTAATTCCTTTCCGAACCGTAAATTCAAAGAATCTGTTATCAATATTGGTTCAATCGTGTTGCCATTGATGCGTATTCTGACTCTTCAATACTTCTTATTAAGACCCGCTCTAAAAGCCATTATTGGATATAAACGTTCCAACTATGACTACTGCAATTATATAAGCCTCATCAACTCCCTTGAATTGAGAGCCTGCTTGTAACGGATAGCTTCTATAGATATTGACTGAACTTCCGTAATGATGAACATCAAGCCAAATCAAAGGATCAATGGCTGTATCATTATGTGGCTATTCTCAAAAATTAAAAGAGCGATGGTCATCTAATCTAGAGGAATTGTAGCCCCAATTGATGTCCAGGTCTGATAGAATTTTGAACTATATTGGCCAATTAGAAGTGGTTTCTTTTTGCGTTTAGAAATTTGAAAGAAGGATTGTACCATGTTCATATAAGAAAAACTTGTTCCATATTCGAAATATATACAACGATACTATATCTAATGTATCTATATTTGATGTTATTTGTATCTGCGAGACGCATCGATCGACCTATTGTGGAACGCTTTATGATCCACTAGTACCGATTTATCAAGTTTAAGAAAATGGTTTATTCTGCTTATATGAGAAAAACTTTAATATTAGGAATACTACAGTACTGTATCTGATACATATTTTTGCTATTTTGAAATGAGTCAAATGACCTATTGACGAACCTACCATAACCTCTTATGAATTAACAATAGCGATTTATAAATTTAAAAAATGTATTGTTTATCTTGTTTATATGGGAAAAATTTGTTCAATATTGGGAATACAACAGTAATGTATATGATGTATTTCTTTGGGTCTTCGAGACGCATCGACTGACCTATTGAAGAACCTTTCATGACTTTTCACAACCTATCAATACCGTTTTTTAATTTCTAAACAACATATTTAATCTGAAGTGTGAGAGATAGCTGCAGAAGTGCAATGCAAAAGAGAACAGGCCTCATGTTTTCGCCCTGAAAGACACCGCTCTGGAAAGTGATGCTATTCGTTTTCACATGATAATTTCCAGATAAGATAGTGAATCTCGTTTTCTAAAGGGGCGTCAATCTCTCTACGCAGCTCACTATGTGTGAATGAACCTTTAAGCTTTCCAACAGACAGATGATAAGTCTATGGAAGGTTGAATCGATAGCTTTTCGGTATAGTTAATCTAGGGCCTAGGCTAACGACTGGTATCACTGGTGGAATACTGCATCTTTGCAGACGCATCTGTCAACTTGCCGATTCTCGCGACTGGCTGCTACACCTTTTTTCGAGACACGTTGTGGCTTGTCGTTCAGGATGGCTGTAAAGGCATTATGCAGCGTGCTCAGACAAGTTATTAGCCTGTAGTTCCTCGGGTTGGACAAGTTGCCTTTCTTTAGTAGGAGTACAGTGTTTCCTGACACAAGCCACTGCGGAATGGGCGTCTCCGACTTCAAATATGAGGTGAAGATGTGGGCCAGATATTGGTGTGCAAAATCAAACTTCTTCCACCAAAAGTTCTTGATACCATCTGGTTCTACCGCGGAGAAGTTCTTCATGACCCTCAGTGCTTTCTGGACCTCTTCGGCAGTGATTGATGGACATTCCCTCTTAGATGTTATAAGGTTGTCGCAAAGCTCCTTGAAGCGGATGATATTCTCAGTGTTCTCCATCAATTGTGATTGGACCTCATAAATCTCTCTCAAAAAAGTCTTGACCTCGTCGGGCTTGAGCAGATTTTTGACAGGAAGAGGAAGATCGCTTAAGAGGGGCGTTTTGATAGTAAGAAACTGTTTATTCTCCCTAAACCACCCCTCCCTCTTCTGTTTTCTCCTCCTTGCGTCAGATAACACTCGTATTTTGTCAAAAATATGCTGCTTGATTTTCAGCAGCTTTGACTTGCTAAGTGTGTGATGATTAATCCACAGTTCGTGGGCGAACTTCCGGACCCTTCCCGTGAACGTCCCACGAGATGTTATGTAGGCAATCACACACTGAAAACGGGACGCATTCTGTCTTGCCTAGCCTAACCAGTTCGTGTTCAGTTGATGCAAGCGTCTTTTGGACTTTTGATCCACCGTCGATTTTAGCCTTCCATTTTAATCAGCCAAAGCTCTCGCCGCACCATAAACTGAACAATTGATGGTCCAGAGGTCGGACTACACCAAGAAATCCTCACGGACGGTGACATTCATTTCAGCCTTAGGATGAACCTGAATGTTAATGTTCCTTCTTGTCCTAAAAACGCCAACATCTCTCAGGGAATGCCTGTTTCCTATGATTGGTGTTAATGTCGCTTCCTCCTCTTCGCCTGCAGCTTGTTCTTGCAGCGGTTGGGAAAGCGCAACGCGTTCATATCCAGTTCGCGAGTTGTAATCAGCGCGATTTTGCAACGACCGTTACGAAATGAGCGTAAGCTCATGTGTTTCTTTTGTGTTTCTGGCACCACAGAGTGTGCATGCGTACCATGAAGCCGCGATGAACAAGGATAATGCTGGACTCTTACCAGTCCAACAAGTCATCTTTGAGTTGATCCATTCTCTCAATAGTGTGAGCGCATTGCTGGTACGCCATCGTGTTTCCATCCGAATTATTTTCAGCACCCCGAACTCTGGAAAGATTGGTACTGTTTTTCGATGCATTTTCAGGTGCTATGCGCGTTCGATCGTTTTAAACCGCATCTACAATTTGGTGGTCTCATAGTTGTTCTCATGAGCAGCTAGGGAGGTATCGCAATGTCACCGTTGTAGAAAACTTCACCCAGATGCCATTCAGCTTTCGGTACGATTGTTACGCCTCAGCTTGGGGGTTTTCCCTTCGGGACCATCCCTAGACAATTGTCCGCAAGTGCTTGTTGAGTATTTGTAACCGTATTTAGCAGACACCGTATTGGATACTTTATACCATTATTTGTTTTATATCTTTTTTATTATGTAATATTTTTCATACTGTATATTGAGCACGTCAGAGCAAAAGAAAGACTCCGCAAAGCCGTGAGGAAAAACGAGACAAGTACCGTTAGAAAGAGAAACTCTTACGTAGAATGCCTGAAGAGTAACACAGCGCAACAATAATTGTCTCGTTTTTCCTCTCGACTCTGCGGAGTCTTTCTTTTGCTCTGAGTTGCTCATATGTCCAATGAATATAAAGTTGATGCGCACCTTTCATCAAATCTCATGGAATACCTGAAAATCTTTGCAATCCTTTGGAGTCCCGTGAATTATTTTTGAAGTTTTGTAAATCCCTTAAGGGGGTATTTCTATTTGATTGAGCTTTTTTTAGGCGTTTTCCAAAAATTCATAAAAAATACAATTGTTAATATTATTGAATGGAAGTTTTTTTATATTTTTAAGCAGATCTTAAACTAAAAAAATACATGGTTACCAATTCAAAAAAAAAAATTAGAGTGGGCGCTGTAGCATTTCAAAAAATGTGTCCCGGAAACGACTCCCTCACTTGGCTGACATGATTCAGCTGCTCCAGGTCATCCGAAATAAAAAAATCGGAAAGATTCTTAAAATATGCGAGTACGGCTATAGCCGGGACTAGAACAAATCAAAAATATTGAAAATTGACAAAATGGCGCCCATTTGAAATTTTGTTTGCGAATTTTTACTCTTTTGGGGGTTGCTTTTGGGAGACTTGCTAAAAATTCAAAAATCATTATTTTTTATTTATTCCTTTTCAAGCTATAGCCAAATATCTGCTTAATATATCCGCCAAATTTTTAGCTTAATCGGTCCAGTGGTTTTGAAGGAATCATGTCAGTCATTTAAAAAAATCGTATTTTGAGAACAACGACTAGCTCAACATGTAGCGTGACACTGGAAATTCAGACCTAACACTGAAAGTTTTGACTAGACCTTGGATACAAATCTATAAATGCTTTCGGTACATCGTATTGGGGAAGGAAAACCTATTTGAGACGAACAATGACTCTATTATACACATTTATGACCTGCCTGCGGTCACAGCCGAGGCGGCCCTCCACAGCGTGCGGCTGAGTACTCTCCGCTCTGCGCAGTTGACCCTGTTGCAGCTTCGTTAAAGAGTCCGAACCAAAAAAATCTCTTTGCGTGCAAATTCCACATACTATGTACTATCAACAAATAAAAAAAAATCGATTTTTTGGTCCAGTCAAATAGAAATATCCCCTTCACATTTTTTAAATCATGTGGAAATTCCTTGCAATTCGTCGAATTCCATTCATATCGTACATTACCTCCTGAAATCCCTTTTAAAACGATTGAGCTCCAGTGAAATCCATTAAAAAAATGGAAATCCTAAAAATTCGTTGAGATTCCGTGAAATCTTTTGAAATCCTTAAAATCGCTCAAAAGCTTGAAAATCCCATGAAACTTTCTTATGATCCATAGAAATCCCTTAAAATCTCTAAAAATTGGTTGAAATCATTGAAATTCCGTGAAATATTTCGAAATATTACTTTGAAATAATTTAAAATATTTCAAATCCGTGAAAATCATTCTTAGTTCTTTTAAATCCTTCAAAATCCCTAAAAAACCGTCGAAATCCTTCAATATCTTTTGACATTTTTTAAAAACTCCTAAAATTTAATTAAACACCTTGAGGTCTCTTAAAATATTATAAAATCTCTTGAAAAATTGAGATTATCTCTGAAATTGTACTGGGTAATTTTTTCTAACTCTTGAATTCTTTAAAAATCATTTGAAATCTGTGAAACCTCTCGTAAAGTTTCGAAATCATTTAAAATCTCTTAAAATCCCTTGAAAATTCTTAAAAGCCTTTAAAATCTTATGAACTCTTTTCAGATTTCGAAATCCCTTTAAAATCTCCTGATATCCTTTAAAACTCGTGAAAATACTTCGGTGTCCCTTAAAATCCTTTGAAACCCCGTAAAATCTCTTGAAATTTGAATAAACTCCTTGAGGTCCCTTAAAATGTTGTAAAATCTCTAGGAAAATTGAGATAATCTCAAAAATTGTACTAGGTTATTTATTTCAAATTCTTGAAATCTATTAAAATCATTTGAAATCTGTGAAACCTCTCGTTATCCTTCGGCATCTTTTAAAATCTCCTAAAATCCGTTGAAATCTCTAAAAATCTTTTAAAATTTTATGAGATCCTTGCAGATCTTCGAAATTCCATTACAGTCCACTGACATCTTTCGAAATTTGCGAAAATAATTCGGTATTTTTTAGAATCCCTAACAATTCTTTGAAATCCTGTGACTTCTTTTTAAATATTTCGAAACCTCTTGAATTCCCTTAAAATCCCTTACAATCCCTTTTAAAATCCATTAAAATCTCTTAAAATCCTTTAAAATTCCTTTGAATCCTTTGAAACTGCGGAAATCGTTCTTAATTTCTTAAACCACCTCAAAATTCGTCGAAATCCTTAAAAACCTCTTAAAATCCCTTTAAATGTTTCGAAACCTGATTAAACTGCTGATGTCTATTTTACTTCTATTTGGAGGATTTAATAAAAAAATATATAATTGAAATAGTTTTTTTAATAATGAAAATTCATTAAAACGCTGGCTTCTCTTAAAAACGCAATTATTAATTAACAAATTGATATATCTCGTAAAATATGCACTTTTTACCTATCTCTTAACCGGAATGAACAAATTAAACAAAATGTTAAAAATCGTGTTAATTTTGATTTTATTGTTAATTAATAATATATGGGTGAACCGTTCTTAAACTCTGTACACTTTAATGAAATCTCATGGTATCCCTGGAAATCTTTAATATTCTTTAAAATTCCACGAATTCTTTTAAAAATTTGGCATATCCTTCCAAATTTGTTTAATATTTTGAAAAAAAATAATCTTTTAAAATCCTTTTTAAATCCACGGAAATCTCTAAAAAAAGTTTAAAATACTTGAAACTCTTTAAAAAATTTCGAAACATTGCGAGATCTTTTGAAATCTTTCAAATCCACTTAAAATTCACTAAAATATTTAAAATCCGTAGGTATATTTCCGAATCTCTCGAAATCCCTTAATGTTTTAAAAGACATTAAAATTTCTCAAAATCCTGTATAAATTAAAAATAAAATAAAATTTTTGAAATTTTACGAAATCGTCTAAAATCCCAACCTTTCGAAATATATTACACTTCTTTGAAATCCCGTGAAATCGTAGAAAAATCCCTAAAATCTCTTAAAATTTGTTAAAATCCTTAGAAATCCTTGCGGATCATTTGAAATCCCTTCAGATATTTGAAATCCCATTGAAATCCTCTGTGTCCCTTAGAAATTCGCAAAAATTATTCGGTGTTCCATTGAAAAAATTTCTTTTAAAATATTTCGAAATCACTTAAAATTCCCTGAAATATGTTGAAATCCTTGAAGTCTCTTGATATCTTACAAACCCAAAAAAATCTCTTATAATCTTTGAAAATCCATAGAAATCCCTTAAAATCTATGAAAATCGGTTCCGTTAAAATCCTTCGTAATCTTTGCAGATGTTTTGAAATCCTATAAAAATCCCCCAAAATCCTTCAAACTTCGCGAAAATAATTTGTCTTTTCCTTAAATTCTTTTAAATCCTACAACTGCTTTGGAAATATTTTTAAATCCCTTTATATCCCATAAAACTCCTTTAAATTCTTTTGAATTCCTTGTAATCCGAAGAAAAATTGAGATTCTCTCTGCAATTGTGCTGGGTCATTTTCTCAAACTCTTAAAAAATTTTTTAATGAGTTGCCCCATAAAGTTTAACACGTATTTCCTATAAGGAAAATAGTACATTGTGCTACAAGTGCGGAAAGTAGGCAGCCTCACACTCGCAAAAACCAATTTTTCACTAATGGGGTTTTTCGGGACCCTATAAAACAGACTTATGGGGGTGACATATAAAAAGTAGTTTTTGATTCGTATATTATGACTCATTCTAAAGAGAAATGTTGAGTTTCAACTCGATTCACCTAATATTGACGATTCTGAATAAAATTTATAAAAACGTCGTTTTTCTTATGGGAAATAAATGGAAGTACGTGGGAAAATACGGACTCGCGCAACCTTATTTTTTTGTGGACTCGAACAAATTTGCGGCGATATGCATGAAAATTCGAAAAAAAATATCCAGTGCTTTTTTGGACCACTCTATTATGACATCCATTTAGATCTTCGGAATCACATTTGAATCCCCTAAAATGCTTTAAAATTTGTGAAAATACTTCGGTATTTCTTCAAATCCTTTAAAATGCTTGAATATCCCATGCCTTCTTTTCATATATTTTGAGATTTCTTAAAATCCCTCAAAATCTCTTAAAATCCCTAAAAAGGTTTTCAAATCCTTGAAATCCTTAAAATCCTTTAGAATCCCTTAAAATCCTTTTAAATCTTATGACCTTCCTTCAGATGTTCGAAATCCCCTGACATCCTTTAAAATTCGTGAAAATACTTCCGTATCTCTTAAAGGGGGCGGGGTTGGGGGATAGGGTCTATTATTTAAAAAAACATTCTTACGTAATTCATGACCGTTCTCTTAGGTACACAAAGTTGACAAATAATTCTTTCCAGGCAGGCGAGAGTTTAACGTAATAAAAATTTGTCCAAGGTCATACGTTAATTCTCAGTCGGCAAGTATAAAAAGGTGTCAGGCAGGTTTCGAAAAGTAAAGAAACATTTTTTGCAAAATCTTTTTTGCATTTTCTTTATTTTTCTTCCTAATGTATCGACAAAATATGATATAACCCATATATATTTGCGTCCTCTTAAACATTTGTTTACATTTTATTCTGCACTGGTTTTATTCAACCCCGCGAATAATAAACAATACAAATATAGATACAAGATTAAAAAATTAAAGTGCCTTAATACTCTTCATGATGTAATACTTCTCGCTGACAATTCTGAACTGCTGAATAATTCTACAAATTAAAATGAGTTAACATTTTTTTTTTGAAGATGAACTAGGACTGGACTAATCCTAGGCCAGGATTAGTATCTCCGTTCTTGGTTTCTTACAATATACACTGGAACCTCGATTTATGCAACTCATGCGCTAAAAGTGCGGCCCTAATGCAGTTTGTCACGCTTGACTGAATATCACCTCTCTCTCGGACCCGCGGCTGCTCTTATCACAAAACTGCAAAGGACATCACTTCTAGGAAAGCTCAAAAGCAGTTTAGTAAAATCGAGGGTCCAGGGTATTATTTTTCACACTGAGATGCCCAAAAAGCTTGCATACGATTAGATTTGACAAAAATGTTTTTATTTTTTGTCATTTAAACAAATGTGCCTTGCAACCGTTCGTAATGTACTTCGGCAGGACGGCAATTCCGTAACGGGTATTCCGTGTGGAACCGATGATTCAGAGGATCCGTGCTTAATATTGGTTCAATCGCGTATCCATTGATGCGAATTTTGACTCTTCCATAGTTATTATTGAGATCCGCTCTAGGAGCCATTAATGGACATAAATATCCCATTACGAGTACTCCAATGATGTAATCATCATCAACTCCTACAAGATGAGAGCCTTCTGGCAACAGATAGGTTGAACCTGGAATCAGTAAACTGTCGTAATGATGAACATCAAGCTGAAGGATAGGATGAATGGCGTGATTTTTACGTGGCCAAATTGATTCTGCAAAAAGAAAGTATACATACGAAATTAATTCAGAGAGTAAAAATTTGGGTCTTAAAAAATGATAAATCAGAAGAAAAGAAGTAAAAAATCAGTCTCAGAAGAGGTTTGCCAATCGCTTGCATGTTAGTGGTACCCATTTCAGTTTCCTGGGATGTTCCTGTAGAAGGAAAAAACTAGAGATTTAATTTTGTTTCAGGTAATTTCCTTACAAAGTCACATGGAGAATAGACATGAGGAGAGCAAAGTAATGTAACCGAGAAGAAGCACATTTTTGTCGTATGAAAATGGTTACAATACTTCCCGAGTATGCAGTATGGCGCTAGAGTGGCACGCGTATTAAAATGGCAGCCGCCTATGTTGAAATTTTACATTATTTACCACTGTGATATAAATGTGATTTCCATAGATGGATAAGTTGTTATTTACATAAAAGCAGATTTATATAATTATAATTTTATTTCTCGCGAAATATCTGTGATTGAGGTAGGTACTTCAGAATTTATTGCACAAACAAATCGCAATAAACGAATCGACAATAAGTAGATAACTTACCAGTTTTAAATCTTGTACGCTTACACATCACAGAACTGATATCAAATTTTCACTTGAATATAGCAGTTTTTACATGGCTCAACAAATTGTTTGAAAGATTTAGAATTTTTTTTTTTTAGTCTTGAGGTTATATTTACACGGACCATGACAGTGGCCATCAATACGTGTGCCACACTAGCGCCGCGATCGAGAAGATCTAGCATTTTGATGCGTTATTTACATACGACAGAAAAATTCTAGTTTTTGGTGAATAGTGTTCTAAAGAGTTTAAGTGTTCGGAGAAATTCTCACGAGCATGAGAATATGCTCAACCTTTATGTGCTTTGAGAATTTAATGAGCATTTTGAATCAGGATTTAAACAATCGTATTTTTACTTTTATTATTAATAATTACATTATTTAAATTTCGCGGGAAAATGCATCGCTTCAAATTGGAAAGGGTGCTAAATTTAAATGATAAAAGAAGTCAAAGTAATAGAAAACATACTATTCAGTGTAAAATTCATATTTATTTATCGCAGGCTTCACAGTCTTTCTCCATTTCCTCGTTTTGCCACTTATGTAAATCCGAACTGAAAAGAGCCTAATAGGAAAATCAAACTATTTTTGTTTGAAAGTTCATTATTTTTCGTTGAAAAGTCTACTATTATATATCTGGTCAATTCATCTTTTTTGCTTCACAATTTCATTATTTCGTTCAAAATTTGATTCTTTTGTTAAAGTGCAATAATTTTGTTAAAAAGTCATTCTTTTTGGTTGAAAATTTAACTTTTTGTTCGAAATTAATCTTTTTGGCTTGAAAATTCAATTTGATTGAAATTTTTGTTCTTTTGTGGTTTGAAAATTCATCTCTTTTGGTATTGATTTCATCCTTCTTGGTTAAAAATTCAAATGTTTTGTTGAAAATTCATCTTTTTGGCTTAAAAATTTAATATGATTGGAATTTTTGTTCTTTTTTTGGGTATGAAAATTCATCTCTTTTTGTATAAATTTCATCGTTTTTTGGTTAAAATTGCAACTGTCTGGTTAAAAATTTAATTTTTTAGTTGAAAATTCATCATTTTAATTAAAGATTCATTTCCTTATTTCACAATTTAACTATTTAGTTGAAGTTTTTTACTTTTTTTGTTTGAAATGAATTTTTTTAACTTAAAATTTACCTATTCCCCTTTTGCTTGAAATTTATCTTTTTTATTTGAAATTCCACTGTTTGGTTGAAAGTTCGTGTATTTTATTTAAAACATGTCCTTTGGGTAGAAAATTAATCATCTTGGTTTAAAATTTAACTATTTGATTGAAAATGTATGAATTTTGTTGAAAATTCTTATTTTCTGTTTGAATTCAACTGTTTTTCAATTAAAATTAAGATTCTTTTTTGGTTGAAATATCGAATATTACATTTTTTGTTGAGAATTCATCTTTTTTGGCTGAAAATGCAAATACTTGGTTAAAAATAGAATTCATTTGTTAAAAATTCATTTTTAGTTGAAGATTCTTAATTTTAGTTGAAAATTAAAATGTTTTGTTTAAAACTCGTTTTTTTGTCAAAAAATAATTTTTTAACTGAAAATATAATTATTTCGTTAAAAATTTAACTGTTAGGTTGAAATATGATTTATTATATTTTTCGGGGAGAATTAATCTTAAGGGTTTAAAAATTCAACTGTTTTGTAAAGAATTCGTCTTTTTGACATAAAATTTCATCTTTCTGGTAGAAAATTAATCTAATTGGTTGAAAAATCAAATCTTGTTAATTCATAAGAAACAGTGAGATTTTACCAAACCCCCATCCTTAAATTGTAATTTTTTTACGTTATTTTTGGTTGAACCCTAAATAAATTCACCAAAAAGAAATTTAGTCAGCACAACAGAGACAGATCACATTTTTACCATGAAAGATGAATTTTCTCCTAAAAAAAAGACAAATTTTCAACGAGTCCAATTAAACGAAAAAAGTGAATTTTTAGCAAAATAGTTGAATCCTCAACCAAGTAGATGAATGTTCATTCAAGAATGTTGAATCTCAAACCAAGTAGTTGAATTTCCAACTGAAAGAGATATCTTTGGAACCAAAAATAAAATCCAAAAATTTTCAGATTAGGTAATTAGTTTAAAAAAAAAAGAACGAATTTTTAACTAGTTGAATTCAAGCAGAAAAGACAATTTTTTAATGAAATAGGTAAATCCTCAATCAAAAAGATGAATTTTCAACAAAAGAGAATCATTTTCTGACAAATAAAATGAATTTTCAGCAGAATAGATGAATTTTCTACCAAATGATTGAATTTTCAAATGATAAAGGATACATTTGCAATCAAAAATGTAGTGGTAAAATTTTCAGATAAAAGGAAATAAATGAATTTTTAGTTTAAATGAATTTCAAACAAAGGATTTCTGCAACTTTCAACTAAGTAGTGGAATTTTTAACGCAAAAATATGATTTTCGTTCAAAAAAATTAATTTTTCACTTAATAGTTAAATTTCATTAAACTACTTTAATTTTCAACCAAGTAGTTGAATTTTCAACTTGAAAACAGAAAAAACAAGAATTTTGTTAAAATTTATCATCAGGAAACGTACCGAGGGGTCGACCACTCTGCTTTTTCGTGTACCAGGAATATGTAGGAATATGACAGAATATGTAGGAATATGAGGGAATATTTAGGAATATGAGACAATATTTCGGAATATGTATATTTAAATTATGTATATTAAATTGCATATATATAGATTCTCACGCTTTCCTTCAAACACCATAATCATCTGCATCAACCTTATCATCAGCAAACGCTAACCCACGCACCCTCACTGTCCCGAGATCCACAAAATATCATAAATTCACGAAATGATAATCAATGAATAAACAAATAAATAAGGGGTCATCCACAAATTACGTAAGGTGTTTTTCTGAAATTTTCAACCCCCTCTCTCATGTAAGATACCATGAGGTTTGCTGCCCCCTCCCTCCCTCTCCAAATCTTGCTACGATTTTATAAACTGAGGGAACGAAATTACATATAAAATATAAATTCGGTTAATTCAGTAAACGTGGAAGCTTAATGAAATTAATTTAAAAAAATTATAAATGTGTTAATAACAATAAGTATTTAGTTACAATTTTTGTACAATTTAGTACAATTTAGTACAATTTTATCATATCTTCAGTGCCTGAAATGTTGCGAAGTCCTACACACTTTGTGTATTCTATTACTATTATTCTTTAGCCTATAAATTATCAAAATTCCTATTTGGTTATCGCAGGCTTCACAGACGTTCTCCTTCTTTCGGGTTTTACTTAAATGCGAACTGAATCATTAGAATCCAATAAGAAAATCCAACTATTTTTGGTTGAAAGTTCATTCAATTTTTTTGGCTTGAAAATTCTACAATTAGATTGACATTTTTTTTCCTTCTTGACTAAAAAATTTTTCTCTGGTTGAAAATTCAAATATTTTGTGGAACATTCGTCTTTTTGGTTCGTATTATCTTCTCTTTTTGTAGAAATTTAATCTATTTTGTTTAAAAATGTAACTGTCTAGTAAAAAGTAATCTGCTTAGGTTGAAAATTAATTTTATCGTTGAAAATTCACATTTTCGGGTTAGAAACTCATTTTTATAGTTGACGATTCATAATTTCAGTTAAAAATTAATTTCTTTAGTTCAAAATTTGACTATCTTGTTGAGAATTCGTTTTTTTTCTACTGAAAATGATTTTTTTACTGAAAATTTAACTATGACATTTTATGTGAAAAATTTATCTGTTTTAGTTGAAAATTCAACTATTCGGTTGAAAATTCATATTTTTTGTTAGAAAAATAATCCTCTTGGTTGAAAATTCAACTATTTGGCTGAAAATTAGTTGATGCATTTTGCTGAAAATTCTTCTTTTTTGATAGAAAATATATTTTTGGTTATAAATGCTGTTTGGTTGAAAAATAATCTGTTTTAGTTGAGAATTCAAGTATTTTGTTGAAAATTCGTCTTTTTCGGTTAAATTCAACTGTTTTTAATTTAACATAAAAATATTTTCTTTTTAAAATATCTGCTATTACATTTTTTTTTAATTAATCTTCTTATGTTGAAAAATCAACTCCTTCGTTAAAAGTTGAACTAGTTTCTTAATAATTCGTTTTTTTGTATAAAGATTCATAATTTTAGTTGAAAATTCAACTATTTGGTTGAAAATTACCTGTTTTGTATTAAGCTCGTCTTTCTGGCTTGAAAATTCAATATTTAGGATAAAGTTTTTTTGCTTTATTGTCTGGAAAATCTTTCTTGGTTGAAAATTCAACTCTTGTTGAAAATTTGTCTTTTTGATATGAAAGTCTATCTCTTTTGGTATAAATTCCATCTTTTTCAATTCTTTGATTTGAAATAAGGATCAGATTCGACAATTTAAAAGTTTAACATTAAAACTTTATTAAGTTCAAAAAAAGATCTGTAAAATTAAATAATATCAATTTAGAAAACCTAACAATTCCACGTCATAATCGGTAATAATAAAATAATAAACAATTTCAAAATTAAAGTAATAATATATATTAAAACTTAATTTATAATAATTGCAAAGGTACCAGATAAAAAGCTATACAAATACAATCGGTGATCAGATGGAAAGGAATCGGGGAATTGGGGAGTATAATATTTCAGAATATTTGTTAATATTTATGAATACTTCGGAATATGTGGGAATATGTAGGAATATGAGGGAATATTTGGGAATATAAGGAATATCAAGAATATTTGGAAATATATAGAATATCAAGAATTTCTGGGAACATTGAAAGAATATATATGGGAATATTTAGTGAGTGTACCAGGAATATCGGAGTGGTCGACCCCTCGAAACGTACTAAATGTTGGATTTGAACGCATGACGCAACCTGATGCAACTAACTTGCGGTCCCCCAATCACCAAATTCCGAGGACAGAAATTCTAAGAACGACTTAAATGGGATTTTCAGTGTAGATATTATTATATTTACCAATATAGTTAGGGAAAACCAGTAAGATGAAACACAGAATATTAATCATGATCCTCACTTTTATTAAATAAAGAAAACCCACTTAAGAATAATTTTAATACGAGCGTAACTAAAGAATATTCTTCAAAATGTTTCAGTGTCTCCAGTAGCATTAATTCTCTTATTTTATATCTTATAATTACTTTTATGCGTACGCCCGTACAAATTTTTTATAATAATAAAATCAGGATTGATATGATAAAAACAGATTGCTCTTAAGATTAGCCTCGGCCTTCTTATTTTCTGATTTCGTGTTTAAATAAAAAAAAATTCTATTCTTTTCCTTTTTTTTTTGGTTTTAAAGGAAAAAATTGGAACATATACAAATATTTCCCCTTAAAAAAAACTGAAATTGGGTTAGGGGTGTGTTTTCATTTCCGACGGAAGCAAGCACATGTAATATATAAACTCTGTTAATTTAATAAACGAAATTAAGAAGTGTGCAATGGAAAATTAACTTTATTTTCCAAGCATAATTTCCCGTTTTCTAACCTAATATTTTAAAAGTATTAAAAATGAACTTTAATGTTTGTTTAAACTATTATTCTTAAATCTTTAAATTATCAAAATGACTTTTGATTTACCTCGGGGTTCACAGTCTTCTTTTTCTCGTTTTCCCATTTAAAAACAAACGGAATTAATAGAACCCAATAAGAAAATCCAACTATTTTTGGTTAAAAGTAAATTCTTTTCGACTCAAAAATCGACTATTAAATTTCTCGTTGAAAATTCAGCAATGTTGTTAAAAAGTCATCCTTTTTAGTAGAAAATTCAACTTTTTTTTTAATATTTGTTTTTTTTTTTTACTTGAAAATGCAAGAAGTGGATTGCAATTTTTTTTCTTTTTTGGTTTTAAAATTTATCTCTTTTAGTAGAAATTTAATCTTCTTTGGTTCAAAATGCAACTCCCTGGTTAGAAATTAATCTATTTCGTTTGCAAATTAACTTTTTTTATATGAAAATTCAATTATTTGCTTGAAAATTCATGCATTTTGTTAAAACTATTCTCTTTGGCAGAAAATTAATCCTCTTGGTTTAGAATTTAACTATTTGATTCAAAAATTTATTTTGTCTTTTTGGTAGAAAAGAATTTTTTTTTGCCGAAAATTCAACTATTTGGTTGTAAATTAATCTGTTTTAGTCAATGATTCAAGTTTTTTGTTGAAAATTCGTCTTTTTTGTTGAACACAATTATTTTCTATTTAAAATAAAAGTATTTTTTGGTTGAAATATCAACTATTACATTTTTTGTTATAAATTCATCTTTTTATGTTGAAAGGTGAACTGCTTTCTTAAAAATTCATTTTTTTTTTGCTTGAAGATTCATAATGTCAATCAAAAATTCATCTCTTTAGTAGAAAATTGAACTGCTTTGTTAAAAATTAGTTTTTTCTCGTTTTTATCCAATACATATTTTTAACTTTTTTGGTTTTGAAATTCATCTCTTTTCCTCTTTTAGTAGAAATTTAATCTTCTTTGGGTAAAAATTCAATTATTTGCTTGAAAATTCAGATATTTTGTTGCAATTCTTATTTTTCGATAGAAAATTAATCCTCTTGGTTTAGAATTAAACTACTTGATTGAACACTTATGTATTTTGTCTTTTTGGTAGAAAATAAATATTTTTGATTTTAGTTTTCGTTGAAGATTTAATTATTTGTTGAAAATTCGTCTTTTTTGGTTAAACTCAACTGTTCTTTATTCAAAATTAAAATATTTTTGTTTGAAATGTCAACTACTACATTTGTTTTTGAAAATTCATCTTTTTGTGTTGAAAATCCAACTACTTGGTTAAAAATTATGCTACTTTCTTAAAAATTCATTTTTTGGTTGAAGGTTCATAGTGTTAGTTAAAAATGCATACTTTTGGTTGAAAATTGAACTACTTTGTTGTTAATTATTTTTCTTTGCTTACATCTAATATTTTTACCTAAAAATAATTTAACTATTTGGTTGAAATTTCAACAAGTTAATTGTAATTTTTTTCGTTTTTCGTTTTGAAATTCATCTCTTTTACACTTTTGGTAGAAATTTAATCTTCTTTGGTTAAAACTGCAATTGGTTAAGAATTAATCTGTTTCGGTAGCAAAATAATTTTTTCAAATAAAAATGCACATTTCCCGGTTGAAAATTCAATTATTTGGTTGAAAATTCATATATTTTGATAAAATTTTTCTTTTTAGGTAGAAAATTGATCCTCTTGACTTAAGCTTTTACTATTTGATTACAAATTTATATATTTTTTTCAAAATTCGACTTTTTGGTAAAAATTAATTTTTTTGCTTAAAAATGCAACTGTTTGGTTAAAAATTAATCTGGTTTAGTTAAGGATTTAAGTATTTTGTTAAAAATTTGTCTTTTCTAGTTAAATTCAACTGTTTCTTATTCCTTGCAGGTTGAAGATTCAACTTTCGGAAAAACTTTTTTTTTTATTTGAAGATTCATAATTTTAGTTGAAAATTCATCTCTTTAATTGAAAATTGAACTGTTTTGATCAAAAAATTTTTTTTTTGTTTATTACAATTTTCTTAAACGAAATATTGAACTATTTGGTTGAAATTTTAATGAGTTGATTGCAATTTTTTTTTTATTTGATTTCGAAATTTATCTCTTTTAGTAGAAATTCAATCTTTTTTGGTTAAAATGCAACTGCCTGATTAAAATATAAACTGTTTCGGTTGGGAATTAACTTTTTTGAATGAAAATTCACATTTGCAAGTTTAAAATACAACTAGTTGGTTGAAAATTCATATATTTTGTTGAAAATTCTTCATTTTTGGTAACAAATTAATTCTCTTAACTTAAAATTCAAATATTAAATTGAAAATTGATGTATTTTGTTAAAAATTTGTCTACAAAAATTTTTTTTTTTATTAAAAATGCAACTGGTTGGTTGAAAATTAATATATTTTAGTTGAGGATTTAAATATTTGGTTAGAAATTAGTCTTTGTTGGTTAAATTCAACTGTTTTTCATTTAAAATAAAAATATTTTCTGGTTAAAATATCAACTATTACATTTTTTGTTTAAAATTCATCTTTCTAGATAAAAAATTAGACTCCTTGTTTAAAATTTGAACTGTTTGCTCAAAAATTTAATTTTTTGGCTAAAGATTCATAATTTTAGTTAAAAATTCATCTCGTTGGTTAAAGATTGAACTACTTTATTAAAAATTGCTTTTTTTCTATCTAATATTTTCAACTGAAAATTTAGCTATTTGGTTGAAAATTTAACACCTTAGCTGAAAAATAACTTTTTTGTTGAAAATTCAACTATTTTGTAGAATATTCGTCGTATCGGCTTAAAACTTCAACAATTTGGTTGAATTATTTTTGGTTATTTGTTGAAAAATTGTTTTTTATTGTAGAAAATAGTTCTTCTTGGTTGAAAATACAACTGCTACATTAAAAATTGATGTATTTTGCGGAAAATTTCTCCCATTCCGTAGAAAATTAATCTTCTTTGTTAAAAATTCATGTATTTATTTTGTTGAGAATTCGTCGTTTTTAGTAGAAAGATAATCTTCTTGGTTGAAGTTTATCTTTTTCATTTGAAAATTTATTTCTTTTTGTTGAAAGTTCATATTTTTGGGTAAAAATGCAACTGATTGGTTTAAAATTCGTCTTCTTGGTTCATTTGAATTGTTTTCTATTTAAAATCAAAAATTCTAAAAAGCTTTTATTTTTTTTTAGTACTTTTTTCATTAATAAATTATTCATTCCTGACCGAGAATATAGCAAATGTTTCAAATGGTGAATGTTTCAGTTTATAAAATATGAAAGGCAGGAAAGAAGCAGGATTTTATTTTATCGACACGTATTATAATTTTACCTTGAGTTAGCTAATATTATGTATCAAGAGAGTATAGATTCAAGTCTCATAAAATTTTGTATTCCAATTTTATTTTAGGTACAAAAACTTGAGAAATAATTTTTTTTCAGTTGAGTATTTAACGCAATACAAATTTATCAAGGGTTATACGTTAATTAAGCCTTACTTCGCAAATATTAAAAGTTGGCATGCAAGTTTCGAACACTAAAGAAACATTTTTTGCAAAATCTTTTTAGCACTTTTTAAATTTTTTGTCATAATTTATCATCATAAGATAATATAAACCATAATAATTTTTCTCCTTTTAAACCTCTTTTACATTTATTCTGCAGAATTACGTGAATAATTAGGAATAAAAATGCAGGTACAAGATTAAAATTAGATTTAAATTAGTACCGTTTATGATGTAATATTTCTGGATTCTGGCTGACAATTCTGAATTGCTGAATAATTCAAGAAATTAAAATTATAAAAATAAACAAAAAATATGATATGTAATTAAAATTTTTTCTGTATCTTTAAAAAATTGTTACACCTGCGAATTTTCAACCACACAGTCGAATTTTCGACCAAAAAAGATGAATTTTTAACAAAATAGTTTTATTTTCAAGAAAATAATCATATCTACAACAAAATAGTTGATTTTTGTACCAAAATATTTCATTTTTCAACTCAAAAATTTGCAGTTTTAGCCGAAAAGGAAGAATTTTTAACAAAATTGTTTGACTTGCAACCAAATAATAAAATTTTTAACTCAGAATATAACCTTTAGAAGGAAGCAACTGAAAAATAAGAAGTAGGAATACAAGTTAAATAAATTACTAACAAGATTATTTTCCCTGACCAATTTTTCATTCTCCCTGGCCATTAATATTCAAAGCCCAGAATTTTAATCTTGTAACATTTTTAACATAGAATCTTTCATAAGTGAAAAAAAAACATTTTCAAATTAAAATTTCAAAATTTCAAATTTATTATTCTTGACACTTGTTTAAAGTGCCTCTTATAGATATTAATTAATTTTTGCAAGATTTTTTTCAAACTCCCTCATTTTTCCGGACTAATAAAATTTCATTACTTTTTCCTGATTTCCAGGTTTTCCCTGACCTACGGCCACCCTGTTTAGTTGCAATTGAAGCTTGAAGTCAAATAAACTTTTGAGAATATTATTCAGTGTGAAAGATCAGTTTTTTTGTAGACAGGATAAGATTTCAATTTTTGATTTAAAAAAAGTTACATGTATTATAAAAAAAGTAATTATTCATACCAAATTTAAAGCGTCATAAAGTTCAATGAATATAATTTTAAGTAATCATTACTTAATTCTAGGTTTTAAATGTCTTTAAAATACTTTTTTTTAATGAAGAGAGTATTTTTAGCTAGCATAGGCATTTTGTAAACAAATTTCCTTGACCATATGAAACTTTAAATTTTATTAAAATATCCTTCTCATCATTATTGCCAAAAATTGTAACATTGATCTTTTAAAACATCAGTTTTCCTTAATCGAAGATTTTTAGACGATGACAAAAAACATGAGAACAAACTTTCTATTTTGATTGATCAACAAACTAATATTCAAGAGCAAAATTTAAATTTACACAAGATTTTTGAAAAAGAAGATAAGGATCCTTGGTTTGTAAATTTGGCAAATATTCAAATTCCTGATTCAGTTACAGATATTCTCAGATAAGGTAAAGGTTTTAGTAACCATGTGATTAAAAGTAAATTGAAACAAATGATGGAAATAGTCAAAGATGTTGAATAAAGTATACACAAAATTCCAATATTAGATCAACTGGGTTTCCGAAAAAATGTTTTACACTTGTCGAAGAGCTTTGTTGATAAAAATTGTTTGCACATTAGTAGTATTGATCGTAAAATTTCTGAAGGTTTCAAGATAACGAAAGGTTTCCTTAAAAACAACCCTGATATAATTTGCATGAATGCTGATAAAGGCAATATTACAGTTTGTATGCAGTAATCGGATTATATTAGGGATATGGAGGATTTACTTTCCAATCGTGATAACTTTGAATTATTGAATGAAAATCCGTTGAAACAATTAAGAAGAGACACTTTCAAGAGTCTAGACAATTGGAGAAAGAAAGGACTTTTGGGAAAGGATATAAGATGGACTGATATAAATACCGAAGACACAGTTCTTGCAAGATGTTATGGTTTGAGAAAGATTCATAAAGATGGCTATCCTTTGAGATTGATTATTTCAACTATTAACACTCCCACGAAATTTTTAGAACAAAACTTTAATTTGATACTTAAAGACTCAATTACAACTTCCAAATACAATATTAAAAATAGCTGGGAATTCCAAAAAATTATTATTCAAAAAACTGTTCCTGATGACCATGTAATGATTTCTTTGGATGTTGTTGCAATGTTTCCAAGAAACAGGCAATTTTAAATAGATGGGATAATATAATAACACGTACTCAATTAAGTCAAAAAGATTTTATTGAAGGGATAGTTTTCATTATGAACTCAACTTATTTTAAATTCAATGGATCTTTTTATAGGCAAAAATTCGGTACTCCCATAGGTTCAGTCATTTCTCCGATTTTAGCAGAAATAGTTATGGAAGATTTGGAGGTCTTTGCTTTCAAGAAGCTAGATTTTGTTTTGCCCTTTTACTTTCGGTATGTTGATGACACCTTATTATGTGTTCCTCTAGCAAAGTAACAGGCAGTTTTTGATGCTTTTAATAGTTTTCATTCAAAACTTCAGTTCACCCATGAAATAGAGAACAATAATAGAATCAGTTTTTTGGACGTAGAAGTAACTAAGGGTCAGGATGGTAATATTATTACCAATTGGTATAGGAAAAGTGCATATTCAGAAAGAATTTCACATTTCTTTTCGGCTCATCCTTTTCAAAACAAAATTGCAGTAATCAAAAACTTGGTTGACAGAGCTCTAGGTTTGTCCCACATTTCATTTCACAAAGAGAATTTGAATATAGTTAGGAATATCCTTTTTCTTAATCATTACCCACAAAAGTTGATTGAGCAACATATCACAATTAGAATTCAACAAATCAAAAACAAATAAAGTAACATTTTATCTACAGATAATCAGGAAGAATTTAAAGAATATAGTTCTTTCAATACTTTTGTTCTTCCTTTTTTTGGTAAAATTTCGAAAACTATTGAATTTATGTTGAAAAAATTTAATATTCATACTATTTTCCGTATACCATTTAAAATGGATTCAATAATAACTTTTGGTAAAGATCCTTTAGATAAATTTGAAAAAGGTGATGTTGTTTACAAGATCACTTGCAAGATCTGTAAGATGACTTATGTGGGACAGACTGGCAGACCGAGTGGCAGACTTCTTAATACTAGGGTGGAGGAACACAAAAGTGATGTTCGTTTAGGACGTTGTTATAAGAGCGTTCTTGCTAGACATACGAGAGGGTTTGTTGATGTTGATCATGAGTTTGACTGGGATAATGTTGAAATTTTACACAGTGAAAGTAATGAGAAAAAGAGAGAATTCATGGAAATCCTTTATATTAAAAAACAAAATAAGTTGTCTATTAAAAAAAAGTTATTCTAGTATGATTAATTACATTTAGCAATACGTTTTCATGGGTCTTGACTTTCTCTCATTTCTTGTTTGTTTATAACGGATTTGTCTTTTGACCCACATTCAGTTGTCAGGTATCGAGGTGATAGCGTCGTTATTTCGTCGCTGTTCCTACCTGCTCTAATTTTTCTTGCCTTGATAAGGGTGCTGTGTGAGCACCGAAACGTTGGTAAATATTGTGCATGCTTTCATATTGTGATTTGATAATAATAGATATAAAAAATACGAAAGAAATAAAAAAGAGAAGGAACGGGATGTGGTTGGTTGCCTTCTCATTTTTCTTTCCTCTTTTTTATTTTTGTGCAAAGAAAAACATTTTTTTGTTTTTAGGAATTGCAATAGGATATTGCTCTAGTTTCAATCCAAAAACATTTTTAGTCGCAAAATTTTGTTTGTCAAGAATAAATCGAATTGCGAGATTGCAATGTCTTGTTTAAATCTTTGTCCATACGTAGTGATCTTTGTTTTTTAACATGAATAAATCAATTGTGCGATTCATTGAGCTTTATTACGCTTGCTTCCTAAAAATGCTTCCCTGATTTTAAACAAAATTAATATTTTTTAAATCATAAAAACCTACCTAACCAATATTAACTAGAGTACTACTTAACCAATCAAAAACTAAATAAAATTAAAAGTTAGAAATTATATAACAGTTAGACAGATAGTATAACTCTGATCTATTTCTGTAACTGTCGATTATTACACCATCAGTTAGCATTTCAGCAATTGACTAGAAATTTCATTAAATGTCTAATTACACCAAATGGTTTCCACAATATATGTATTTGCATTTGTATGTAACATGCTGAGGTGACCATTCCCGGTTAGGAAATTGCTTAGTTTCACTTCAGTTTCAACTCCATCTATTGTTCCATTCACGTTCCATCACGACAATATACACAGTTCATTATTTTCAGAAGGGGTGATAGAAAATTTTTAAGTAAGCACACTCTGGAAAATGTTTTTTTTTAATCAAACAAAGATTTGCTTCAATCAATAAAATATTTGGTTGACCCTATATCAAAGCTAGAATTTGTTGAATTCAAATAAAATTTAGTTTAATTAAACAATGGTGTGTTTGAATCAAATAAGATTTGTTTGAATCAAACAAATATTTGCTTCAATCAGTCAAATATTAGGTTGACCCTATATCAAAGCTCTAATTTTTTGGATTCAAATAAAATTTATTTGAATTGAACAATAGTGTGTTTGAACCAAATAAGTTTTGTTTGATTCAAATAAAATTTGGTTTAATTAAACAATGATGTGTTTAAATCAAATAAGTTTTTTTTTAATCAAACACACATTTGTTTGAGCCTATATCAGATCTAGAATTTGTCTGATTCAAATAAAAATTTATTTGAAGTAAACAACGGTGTGTTTAAATCAAATAAAATTGGTTTGAATTAAACAATGAGGGGTTTGAATCAAATAAATGTTTCTTGGAATCAAACAAACATTTGATTGACCCCATACCAAAGATAGAATTTGTTCGATCCAAATAAAATTTATTTGATCCAAATAAAATTTATTTGAATGAAACAATTGTGTATTTGAATCAAATAAGTTTTGTTTGAATCAAACAGCCATTTTTTTATCCTATGTTAAAGCTAGAATTTTTTTGATTCAAATAAAATTCGTTTAAATTAAAAAATGGCGTGTTTGAATCAAATAACTTTTATTTGAATCAAACAAACATTTGCTTGATCCTATATCAAAGCTAGAATTTGTTTGATTCAAATAAAATTATTTTGAATTAAAAAAGTGTGTTTTTGAATCGAAGAAGTTTTCTTTGAATAAAACAATCATTCTTTTGATCCTATATTGTAGCTAGAAATAGTTTGATTCAAATACAATTTGTAATGGTAATGAGAAAAGGGAGGAGTACGTAGAAATGAGGAAGGGGTTTAGATTGATGTGTAAGAAGAAAGAACAGGAAAAGGAGAAAGATCTGGAAGAGGAGTTAGGAAAAGTTAAGACAGAGGGGGACGTCTGGAAGATAATAAATAGGTTTAGGAAGCGTAGAGTGGGGATAAGCGAGAAGATAGGGAGTGATGAGTGGAGGGAGTTTTTTGAAGAATCATTTCAGGGCTTACATGCAAGGAAGAGGGATGGTGGGAGTAGAAGAACGGGAGAGGCAGAGATGGAGGAGTTGAATGATGATGAGATAGAGAAGCAGATGAGGAAGTTAAGAAGGTCAAAAGCAGCAGGGATGGACGGGGTAGAGAACGAAGCATGGCTGTTTAGTACACAAGAGGTTAGGGAGAGGCTGAAGGAGGTAGTGCAGAAAGTATGGAGGGGGGAGGGATTCCCAAGAGGGTGGAGTGAAGGATTAATAGTGCCACTGTATAAGAAAGGAGATAGGGATAGACAGGAAAATTATAGAGGGATTACGCTAATGAATACGGCGTATAAAGTATACGCGATGGTGGTGGCAGAGAGGCTGCGGGAGGATGTCGAGGGGAAAGGAATATTGCCGGAGACGCTGGCGGGCTTTAGGGCTGGTAGGAGTACTATCGACAATATCTACGTTCTGCAGCACGTGGTGGATAGAGAATTAGGGAAGAAGGGGTCGAGAGTGTACGCGTTTTTTGTGGATCTAAAAGGCGCGTTTCCTTCGGTGGATAGGGGGAGGTTGTGGGGGCAATGGAGGATAGGGGAGTGGAGAGAGGCCTGATCGAGAGGGTAAGGGAGATATATGAAGAGACCAACGATAAGGTGAGAGGAGTGGAGGGGATTTTGGAGGGATTCTGGATGGATAGGGGTTAAGGCAAGGGTGTCCGCTTAGCCCAACGCTTTTTGCGATTTTAATTGCGGATATGGAAAGTAAGCTGCAGGCCGGGGTGATAGGAGGAGTCAGGATAGGAGGAGTTAGAATTTGGTCACTAGCGTATGCAGATGACATAGTGTTATTGGCAAAAAGCGAGGAGGCCTTAAAGGAAATGATGAAGAGGTTGAGAAGATACCTGGATGAGAACAGGTTAGAGCTGAATGCGGAAAAGTCCAAGGTTATGGTGTTCAGGAAAGGAAGGGAAGGGATAAGGGAGGGGAGTGGAAGTGGGAGGGAAAGGCGGTGCAGGAGGTGGAAGAGTTTGTGTACCTGGGCTTCTTGTTTCGGAGGAATGGCCACATAAAAGAGAGAGTGAGAAGGGCAAATGTGGTGATGAGGCAGGTGTGGGGGTTGGGAAAGAAGTTATTTGCAGATGATTTTGGAAGGAGAATGAAATTGTTTGACTCACTAGTGATGAGTGTGCTGTTGTATGGAGTAGAGGTGTGGGGGTGGGAGGAAAGTGAAGAGGTAAATAGGACACAAGAGAGGTATGTAAAGTGGACACTGGGGTTGGCAAGGAACACGCCTAATTATATTGTCAGGAGAGAGACGGGGAGACGAGTGTAGTGATTCTAGCGGGGAGTCGGGCGTGTCAGTATGTGGAGGAATTTTTGGAAGAGGGGTGAAGTAAGCTGGTTAGGGAGTGTTGGTGGGAGAAGGAGAACAGGAGAGGAGTTGGGAAGATGGAGATTGAAAGGGAAAGGTATTTTAGAACAAATGGACTGCAGATGGATGAAGTGAGAAGGATGCACGAGGAAGGAAGGAAGGTATATGAGTTGGTTAAGAAAAACGGCGTGGAGAGAGAGAAGACAGAAGGGGAAGAGAGAAGAAGAGAGTCAAGGTTCAACGGGAACTATGTGTGGATTATGCCAAGGGCGAGAGCGCTAGATTTATGTGAGAAAGGAAGTCAGGAGCTTATAGCGAGGATGAGATGTGGTTGCATGGAGGGTTTTAATAGGGACTGGCTCTCTAGGGAGAAGAGGATGTGTGAACTGTGTGGGAAGGGGGATGCAAGAGTGGAGCACTGGTTGGAGGAGTGCGTAGAGGTGGAAATGAGTGGGATAAGCATGGATGTATTTATGCATGAAAGGGGGAAAAAAGGGCAGTAGCATGGGTGAAGGGAGTGTTGGGTAAGATGGAGAAGAAGATAAGGAAGGAGGAAGAGGAATGGATAAGGAAAGATTGTAAATAGGAGAGGAAGTAGATATAAGTAATCTGTAAATATTTTAAATAGTAGATAAGTATTAGGTATTAGCCGCGGAAGCAGAGTTTGGCAATGCGAGGTAATGCGAAAAGTAGGGACTTGCGAGCGAGGCGAAGCGAGGAAGGCAAGGCGATAAGAGCGTGCGGTCTTAGATATAAGGTATGGATGGATGTTAGTTTTTTAAGGGTTAGTTAGCAGGCTGAAAAATAAACGTTTATCTATCTATCTATTTATTTGACCCTATATCAAAGAAAGAATTTGGTTGATTCAAACAAACATTCTTTGAGTGCAATAAGGGAGCGTCCATAAACTACATTACCAATTGAAGGGGGCGGGGAGATTGAACCAAAAAGTACGGTTAGTAACAGAGGGGAGGGGGATCAGTGAAAGTAATCTTACAACCTTACCGTTCAATACATTTTCCCATGATAAATTTGAACTAAGTTTGACAATTTTTCGAAAGATGACAATGCAGTAAAGGGGACGTAAGGGAAGTAAGGGGAGGAAAAGTAGAGGAGGTGAGAAGTAGCGAAGTAGGGAGAGCTAGGGAATCGAGGGTGAGTAGGGGAGGGTGAGTAAGAGAAATAAAGGTAGAAAAAGTCAGGGAATGTAGGGGAAGGGGGAGTGAGGTTATGGATAGTAGGAGAAGGAAGGTGTAGTGAGGAAGTGGGTGTGAGTATAGAAGGGGGTGTAGGGAAAATTAAGAGAAGAATGCAGGGGAAGTAAGAGAAGTAAGGGATGCGAAGTAGGGGAAATGTAGGGTGGGGAAGTGAGGGAAGGGGATATCGGGGAATTGAAGGGAGTAGTAGTAGCAGATGTAAAGAAAGGAAGTGATGCAAAGCAGGGAAAGGGCGGGGAAGCTAATGGTAATAGTGCAGGGAAAGTAGGTGTAAATGAAGGGAGGGGCACACGAAAGTAGGAAGTCGTAAGGGAGAGTAAAGGAAGTAAGAGGAGGAAAACTAAGGGAAATTATGGGAGGGAAAGTGATGAAAAATGAGGGGAGAGAAAAAAGAGGAAGTGCGGGGGAAGTGAAGTAGAGTAATAGGGAGAGTCAGGTGATGGGAAGCATGACGTGAAAGAAAGAGATAGTAGGAAAGTGGGAGAATTGCAGGGTAAGGAAGTAAGGAGAAGTATTGGGAGGGGATTTAGAGGAAGTAGGAAAAGTGAGGTGGTAGTTATTAGGGGAAGGACGGGGAAGGACGGGGAAGGGAGGGGTATTAGTGTAGTGAGAGCGAATAGAGAAGGAGAATTAGGGAAAAGGACTGAGGAGAGTGGAAGTAGTTGAAGGGAGTGGAATAAGAGGAGGGATGATAGGGGTTTGGAGGGTAAGCAGGCCTATTGAGAGGGGAAGTAGGCGGAAGGATAAGAAGCAGAGGACTAAAATTATGGGAGAGGAAGATTTGATCTACTTCATTAATACAAAATTTAATTAATCAATTAATAAAATAATCCATTAATTAATAGGCTACGTCGGCTAAAAAACCCTTTTTTGTAGGCCTGAGCGCCTACTTTGACTAATTTTTTGGATGAAGATTCATCTCTTTGATAGAATATTTAACTATTACATTTTTAGAAAATTAATCTTCTTGGTTAAAAAATCATGTTTTTGGCTGAACTTGTCTTTGAAAATTCATTTCTTTGTTGAAGATTCATCATCTTAGTTGAAAATTAATTTGTATGGTTAAAAATGTAACTATTTCGTTGAAGGGCATGGCTGTGGATACCGAAATCCCGTTACAAATAGCCGGATTTTTTCGGTAAAAATAGAGTTGGAAAACAGGATATTTGTGCTAAAATTTCCGTACATTTAACCAAATTTTTTGTGTACTGATATTTTCTAGTTGAAAATTGATATTTTCTATTTGAAAATTTGACTATTTTTTTTTTAATATTCATGCATTTCGTTGAAAATTTGTCTTTTTTGGTAGAAAATTATTCTTCTTGGTTGAAAATTAATTCTTTTTAATTAAAAACGCAACTGCTTGGCTGTAAGTTAATCTGTTATGGTTATGATATGAAATATCAACTATTACATGTTTTGTTGAGATATCATTTTTTGTGATTGAAAAATCAACTACTTGGTTTAAAGTTAAACTATGTACTTAAAAAAAAAATACTTTTTTTTTGTGTAGAAGATTCATCATTTTATCATTAGTAAACTTGGTTAAAAATGAACTATTCCTATGAAAATTTAACTATTTGGTAAACAAATAATTTTGTTGTTGAAAAATCATACATTCGTATTAAAAATTCAACTGTTTTGTAGCCAATTCGTCTTTTTGGTAGAACATTAACCTTTTTGTTGGAAGATTCATCTTTCTTTTTGAAAATTTAACTTTTTGGTTGAAAATTCATCTTTTTTGGTTGAAAAGAAATTAAACTACTTATTGATTGAAAATAATTTAATTGTTATTTTTTTTTATTCACTTGTCTAATATCAATGTTTTATGAATATTGATTTCATTCTTAAATTGTGAAAAATAACTTTCTAGCTCCGCTGGAATCCGAAACTATGGAATACTTGATTGAAAGTTGAAGTACTTTGTTAAAAATTCGTTTTTTTAAGAGTCACCTCTTTGGTTGAAAATTTCAATTTTTCTTGAAAATTTGTTTTTTTTTCTTAAAAATTAATCGTTTTATCTAAAAATTCAAAAATATCATTTTTGGTTGGAAATTTATCTTTCATAAGTTGGAAATTCACGTATTTTGTGGAAAATTCGTTTTTTTTTATATAGAAAATTAATCTTGTTTGTTCAAAATTCGTCTTTTTTTGTTGTTGCATTCAACCGGTCTCAAATTCTCTTTTTCGTGCTCAAAAACTAATTTCTTAAACTGAAAATTTGACGATTCCACTTTTTTGTTTTTTTTTGTTTTTTAGCTAAAATGTATACTTTTTTGTTTGAAGTTCATCTTTCTTGATTGAAAATTCATCTATTCGGTTGAGGATTCAACTATATGGTTAAAAATTCGGTTTTGTTGAAAATTCAACTGTCTTTTAAAACATTCGTGTTCTTTGCTTGAAAATTCATCTCTTTTGGTAGGAAATCGTTTTTGGTTAAAAATTCAACTATTTTATTGAAAATTCAATATGTTTCGACTCAAAATCTTAAGAATTCAAAATGTTTCATATTGAATTCACTATGGTATCTACGGTAATTTTATTTAGAAGAATTTATTCCTCTATTATTCACCTATTTTCGTTAACGGGTGAGGGGATATCCCAACATTGTTATCGTTTATGGGTGACCCCTAAATGACACTTAAGTCAAAAAGATGCCACTTCCTTTTTTTATATAAAAAATAACAGATAAAACGAAAATTTATATTTATATTTTATTTTGAATTTATATTTTGATACATTCAAATTACAGCTGCAAGATTGAAAAATATAAAAAACAGTAAAAAAAGTACACAAATTATAGCTTATAAATTTATAATTGAGCTTAAAAATTCAAACGTTTTCAGGAGAGTTATCTTTTTTAGGAGTATTTGGCCCATTTTGAGTTTTTGCGGATCTACCACACTTGAAGGTCTTCACTACCATTTTTCTAGGTAAAATTGTTAGCAATAACAAGACTGGATGTATCATTCTGACCAACTTTAAAATCCAGAGATCTGGATAAATAGCGCCAAGCGCGCTAGAAACCCAGGGAGCATCCATCAAGAAATATAGTTTTAAATACATGATATAATTTTTCTTCTCATTATCTTTCTGATTTTCCTTGGCCATGCTGGTCGATTTTTGTATTTGGAACATCCTCCAGGATGTATAAATAAACAGAACACTGTTCGCCACACAAATCAAAAATGGTATCGCGCCAACATAGGCAATCACTGGTATATTTGTATCAGAAAAATTTTCGAAATTCGGTTTAATACTCCAGTCTTTTGGTATCAGTGGTACCAATTCAAGAATACCAACAATTGCTGTAGAAAAGAAAGACACACCATAAACCAAGATAATATAAATACGGAATTTTCGATTTTCATCATCCTTGCTACTTGCAGGTGCCCATCGGAAACGAGTAATTGTCAATGTAACATCGAAGCACATTATCGACATCCACAGGACCGATGATATTGTTAAAAACATAAGTGTGAGACCAACTAAGGAGTAGACTATTCCGGGCACTTCCGTATTACAAAGTATCAGTAATCCCAATGTACACAAAATAAGAGCTATGCTCACTTGCGTAAAGCAGAAAAACATCACTCCCTTGTCGAAGGATTTTCGACGAAGATCTGGCATTACACAATAAAGAATTACAACTACAGAGTATGGTATACTGTAAATAAATGAAGCAAATACGACTATTGACACTCCCCAAAATTTGAGAGGAGTAAATAGACTTCGACATTGACCAGGCTGCTGATGATAGCTATGGATAAATGGACAATTTTGAAAGAGAAGCGTACCATTTTGACCAACATCGGCGCATCGGATTGTTTGCATTCCACTTGAAGAAACCTCTTTTTCTGCAATTAAAAAATTTTATATAAATACTTTGCATCTGCAGTTATGAAGTAGTTTGAGATTTGCATGCGCTTTTACATCATATCCACGTTCATTTCAATGGTCGTTTGTGAAAGTCCACTCAGAGAAAAAAAAATCAAGTGGATATTATTTTGAGACAGGGATAATTATACTCGTATTTTCTGCGATATTACGAAGTTTGGAAAGATTTTATGTTCACTCATGTCAGAAAACCATCTGGATGAATACTTAAACTAAATTTTTTGGTTGTTTTAACAAAATATTTTGGTAGATGGAGTATTTGATTGATTCAACAACAACAAAATTTGGATCGATTAAATATTTTGTTGAATTAACCAAATTCATGTATATACTTTTCTTCCAGAAAAGATCAATTTTCAACAAAATAATTTAATTTCCAACAAATAAGTTAATTTTTTAACCATATAGTTGAAATTTCGAACTAATACAAAAATGAATTTTCAACAGAATAGTTGAATTTTTAACCAAATAGTTACATTTTTAAGCGAAAAAACTAATTTTTTAGAAGATAGTTGAATTTTTAATCCAAAAGGACAAATTTTCTATCCAAAATGACGAATGTTCTACGAAAGATTAAAATTTTTAACAAAATAATTGAATTTTCAAAAAAGTTGAATTTTTAACGAAATAATTAAATTTTCAACAAAATAGTGGGAATTACAACTGCAATGATGGATCTTCTACAAAAATTTTTTTTTTTTTAAAGTTCAACTTTCAAACAAGTAGTACAAATTGGAATCAAAAAAGAAAAAATATATTTCAACCAACTAAAGATTTTAATTTTAAATAAAAAACAATCAAACTTGATCAAAAAGATGAATTATCAAACAAAAAATGAAATATTTGACATTTTAACGAAGAGAAGATTTTCATTTTAAATAAAAAATCAGTCGAATTGAACAAAAAAAGACGAAGTTCTAGTCGAATCCTCAATCAAAACAGATTAATTTTGAACCAAACATCTTCAGCCAAACCAAGGTAAAATTTCTACAAAAAGAGATGAATTTTCAAACCATAAAGACGAATTTTCTACAGTAAAGTTGAATTTTCAAGCAAAAGATTTGAAATTTCAATTAAAAAAAGCAGTAGAATTTTCAACCTGAAAATATGAATTTTCAAACAAAATATTAATTTTGAATCAAAAAGGTTATTTTCAATCAAATATTTGAATTTTATATGAATATAATTGAAGTTCCAACCCTAAAAGTCGAATTGAAAAAAAAAGAATTTTTAACAAAATAGTTGAATCCTCAACCAAAACAGATTAATTTTGAACCAAAGAGTTGCACTTCTAAATCTTTTCCAAAAAGGTAGATTAATTTTTAAGTTAAATTAATTTTTAAATTAATGAAGTTTTCAACAAAATAGTTGGAATTTCAACTGAAATGATGGATCTACTACAAAAAAAAAAGAAATTTTGAAAAAGAAGCTCAATTCCAACCAAGTAGTTCAAGTTGCAATAAAAAAAGATTAATTTGTAACGAAAAATATATTACAACCAAATAAATATTTTAATTTAAAATCAAAAACAGTCTGAATGAGTAAAAAAGACTACTTAAGTTAGACAACAAAAAATGTAATATTTGAAATTTCAACCAAGAAAAAATTCTCATTTCAAATAAAAATCAGTCGAATTAAACCAAAAAAAAATTTTGACCAAATTGTTGAATTCTCAAATTGACAGTTGCATTTTTGACCAAACTAAGGTTAGATTTCTACCAAAATAAATGAATTTTCAAACCAGAGACAAATTTTTTACAAGAGTTGAATTTTCAACTAAGAAATATGAATTTTCAATGAAAAATAATTATTTTCAACGGAAAAATAACAGTTTAATTTTCAACCCGAAAATATGAATTTTAACAAAAATATGAATTTTTAATAAAAAAGGTTATTTTCAATCAAATAGTTGAATTTTGTATGAAAATAATTGAAGTTCCAACCCAAAAAGTCGAGTTGAACAAAAAAAAAAAAGAATTTTCAACAAAATAGTTGAATCCTTAACCAAGGCAGATTTTAACAAACAATTTTTATAAAAATAATTAAATTCAACAAAATAGTTAAATTTTCAAGTACAATTTTGAATTTTCAAAAAAAAAAGTTTACCAAAGAAGTTGAATTTGCAACAAAATTGTTCATTTTCAATCAGAAAAGGTTAAATTTCCAGACCGAACATATGAATTTTCAACCGGAAAGTTAATTTTTAACGAAAAAGGTTGTTTTTAACGAAATAGTTGAATTTTCTATAAAAATAATTGAAGTTGCAACCCGAAAACGCAAATTTTAAACAAAACTGTTGAATTTTCAGACTAAAAATACGAATTTTCTACAAAAAAGTTAATTTTTTCACCCAAAAATATACATATTCAACAAAAAAGTTCATTTTCATCTGAATGGTTCCATTTTAAACTTAAACCGATCAATTTTCAATAAAAAATGAAATCATTCAATTTGGATTTGAAAAGATTGATTTTCAACCAAAAAATCGAATTTTCAACAAAATAGTTAAATTTTCAACCAAAGGGATGTATTTTTAACTAATAAAATGCATTTTTAGTAAAGTAGTTTAACTTTCAACAAAGCAGATAAATTTGCATTCAATAAGATTACATACTTTAAAAAAAGACTAATTCTCAATGAAAAATTAAATAGGCGAATTTAAAACTGAAAACGATCAATTTTCAACCAAAAATAAAATAGTTAAAGTCTTAGTTATACAAAAATTAGTTCTCAACCAAAAATAAAATCGAATTTTCAACGAAATTGTTTAATCTTCTGGAAAATAGAAGAATTTTTAGCCGAAAGAGATGAATTCTGAACCAAAAACATTACAGTAGACTTTTCAATTAAAAATAATTAACTTTCAATGAAAAATAATTGGATTTTCTTATCGGATTCTATTCATTCAGATCGAATTTAAGTGTAAAAACGAGAAAAACGGGAAATTTCTTGAAAACAGGGATATATTTTTCATTTGTGATGCCCCCCCCCCACCCCCCTTAGTCACAAATTGTCACAAAATCTGTTGAACGGCCTCCCTCTGGCAGCTTTTAAATGGTCTTAAACCAATTTTCAAGAAAATAGTTAACTCTACAATAAAATAGTAGTATTGACCCGCCGGATACAAGAACCAGCCCAACGATCGAAAACGCGTAAAAGTATTATCCGATCGCCTTAAAAAATGAAAGTGATCCAAATCGAAAAATCAATTTTTTGAAAATGTACAATTGTAGAGAATAAGGAAATGAAAATTTTTCCCATTAGAATTTTTTTCGCCAAACGTTTATTTTTAATAATAAAAACGAAATCTTCAAAAAAAGTTTCTCCCTGATTTAATTAAGTTTTGAATCTTAAATCGTTCTAACTCGGCCAAATATTATTGAAATGATTTCATATTTGTAGGACGTATTGAAAATACTCTAGCGATGCCTAGGAAATCATGAAAAAGTTAACAATCGCTTATTGTTTAATAATATTTAATTGTAAAATGAGGTCAATCGATAATTGTGTTTTCTTGGTTTCGCCGGTAAAAAGTATCTAGGTAACTTCGACTTTCAAAAAACTTTCAGGGAGTGATTTGTTCAACAATGTTGAATGAAGTTTTTTGGCTAATCGCATATCGAATCGTTGAAAATTTACTGAGATATTCAGATTTGGAAAAAGTACTCGACGTCTGCCCGCGCCGGCGCCGTTAGCTAATGCGTCGCGAAGACTGTTCTGTCAGGCAGCGTTCTCGAAGTTCAGTCTGCGCGGGCAGACGTCGAGTACTTTTTCCAAATCTGAATATCTCAGTAAATTGTTATTGAATAGATATGAGATTTTCCAAAAAACTTCATTCAACATTGCTGAACAAATCACTCACTGGGTGTTACCTAGATACTTTTTACCGGCAAAACCAAAAAAACACAATTATCGACCTCATTTTACAATTAAATATTATTAAACAATAAGCGATTGTTAACTTTTTCATGATTTCCTAGGCATTGCTAGAGTATTTCGAATACGTCCTACAAATATGAACTCATTTCAATAATATTTGGCCGAGTTAGAACCATTTAAGTTTTGAAACTTAATTGAATCAGGGAGAAACTTTTTTCCAATATTTCGTTTTTATTATTAAAAATAAACGTTTGGCAAAAGAAATTCTGAGAGGAAAACGTTTTACTTCCTTATTATCTAGAATTCTATGCTCTCGAAATATTCATTTTTCGATGCTGAACATTTTCTCTCTTTGAGACGATCGGACAATACTTTTACGCGTTTTCGAACGTCGGGCTGGTTCTTGCATCCACCGGTTCAATTTTAGTAGACTTTCAAACTAAAAATAATTAACTTTTAAGGAAAAATGGTTGGATCATCTTATTGGCTTCTATTAAATCACCGCACTTAGGCGAATAACAAGAAAAGGGGGAAAAGGGGGAAGCTTCTTTGAAACAAAGGAAAAAAGAGAAATTTAAAAAAAAGGGATAAGAGTATAACGGAATAAGGGAAAGAGTGTGAATTCTGTATTGAGATCCTTTACTCTGAAATATAATAGAAAAAATTGTTATACAATTTTATATTTTCATGTGCAGTGTCACATTCTGCGTTATCCCTCCCCCCACCAAATGTGAGTGATCGATACAAACCCTATCCCCCTGACCATTTGACGTAGTTTTTGATCCGCCCCAATGGACATTTTTCTGCAAATTCAACTTACAACATAGTGATCAAACTTTTTTATCGCATAAGATTTAGCTTAAATTTCCTATAGGATTATTTCCTGAATTAAGATGAACGTTAAATAAGCTTGGTCACGACTTTAGCTAAAGCGAAATTCCGTGTTTTCTCTAAGGGGTTAAACACTCTTGAAATCCGACGACACGTCGATTAATGCCGAAACTGAAACTTGGGAGCTTTCGAACTCGACATTTCTACGACTCATGACTCTAATGCAAGTCTCAGCTATTTGTATTTTCATAGTATTCATCTAAATTCTAAGAAAAAGTAATAATTAAAGTTTTCTGATCACTTCCCTAGGGCGCACGGAACATAAACAAGAGGTTTTATTTTATTATTGCTATCTCATAGAGGGAGGTTTGCGATGATCAAAATTTGTAACTTTTTTCTGTTCACCATATCTCGAACACTAAAACAGCTATCTATGATCGTGACATTTGGACACACCGTACCTTTGACCGATATCCAGGTCTGATAGGATTTTGAGCTAGATCGGCCATTTAGAAGTGGTTTTTTTTTCACTTTCGACATTTCAAATAAAAATTTCACCTTGTTTATAAGAGGAAAAGTTTTTTGATATTCAAAATATAGCAATAAGATATCTAGCGTATTTGTTCGCGCCTTCGAGACGCATCAACAGACCTATTGTTGAAACTTTTATGACCCAC
>CAKNYM010053037.1:430471-452603 GCA_932195095.1 Andricus curvator
TTTGTGACAATTTGGAACGTAGAGGCGAGAATTTAACGCAAAATATGTTATCACATACATGGAAAATATAAATGTGAATACCAATTTTTTGAAATTCTTGAAAATATTGAAATTAGTGATTTTATTTTACAAGTACAGCATCTAAATACAGGCTTCACACTCCTTCCCCTATTTTCCTCTTTATCCCTTTTTTAAAGAATGCCTCTTTTTCCCCTGTATTCAAAAAACATCCCCTTTTCCAAGGTGAGAAGAAGTGATAGGAAATTATGGGTGGGGAAGTAAAGCTGGTGAGGGGAAATTAGGAAAAATTAGGGGAAATTAGGGGAGGTGGAATAGGGAAAGTGAGGATAAATGTGAGAAAATGCGATGAAATGAGGGAAGGGGGACTGGGGAAATAAGGGGGAGTGAGTGAAAATTAGAGAAAATAAGGGGATGATAGGAAAGGTAAGTGAGGGGAATGAGGGATGGGAATTAGGGGAAGTGAAAGAAGGGGAAGTAGGCAAGTGCAGGAAACTGAGGGGAGAGAAGTAGAGGAAGTAATGGGAAATAAGAGGTTTGGAAAAATAAATGGGAAATGGGAAAGGGAAGTAGCGGGAGATAGGGGAAATAGGAAAGTATAGTAAGGGGAAGTGAGAGAAAATAAAGGGAAATTATGGGAGATGAAGTAGCGAAAGTGAAGGGTTGGAAGGAGGAAAAGTAGGGGAAATTAGCAGGGAATGTGAGGGGTGGAAAAGTGAGGCTAGGGAAAGTAGGGAAGTGCGGGGAAATGAAGAGAGGGATGTAAGGAAAGTGAGGTGAAATGAGGAGTGTGAAAGAACGAAGAGTTAGGGGATATGGGGGGATTTATGGTAAATGGGGTAGTAGAGGAAGTAAAGGGAAATTAGGAGAGGAGAAGTAGGGAAAATTATTGGAAATTAGGGGAGGGGATTAGAGAAAGTAAGGGAAATAAGAGGTTTGGAAGAAGGAGTTAAGGGAAATGGGGAGTTGAAGTAGCGGGAGTTAGGGGAAATAGGGAAGGATAGTAAGGCGAATTGAGGAAGAGTGAGGGAAAATAAAGGGATATTAGGGGAGGTGAAGTAGTGAAAGTTAAGGGAATGAGGGGAGGAAAATTAGGGGAAATGAGGAGAGGGAAAGTAGAGAAGAACGGGGAAATGGAGAGAGGGGTGTAAGGAAAATATGGTGAAAAGAGAGTGTTGAAGAAGGGGGAGTGAGGGAAAATGGGTGGATTTATGGTAAATGGGGGAGTAGGGAAGTCAAGGGAAATGAGGGGAGGGGAAGTAGGGGAAATTATTAGAAATGAGGGTGAGAAGGGGAGTGAAAGTGAGGACCAAGGAAGGGATGTAGGGGAAGGGGAGTGTTCGCTGGTGACGCGTGGTGAGGGGGAAGTAAAGAAGGAAAAAGTCGGGGAAGGGACTGGCGAAAGGTAGTGAGAGGAGGGGAAGTATGAGTGGAGAGGGGAAAGTAGGGGGAGCAGGAGAGGGAAATCATGGGAGGGGCAGGTTTGAACGTCTTAATTAACGTCTTAATAGGCGAACTGAATTAATAGAACCCCATAAGAAAATCTAAATTAGTATTTTTTCGTTCAAAATTAATTTTTTTTAACTGAAAATTCAAATATTCCATTTTTAGCTAAAAATTAATCGTTATTAGTAGAAAATTCAACTACAAAATCAAACTATTTTGTTAAACATTTATTTGATTGGTCTAGGATTTAACTTCGAAAATTCTCTGTCGAAAATTCGTTCTATTTTGGTGGGAAAATTAATTTTTTTTACTGTTTAACTATTTAATTATTGGTTAACAATTGATGGTTTTTAGTTGAAAATTCAACAAGTTTCTAGAAAATTAATCTTCTTGATTGGAAATTCAACTACTTGGTTGGAAGTTGAACTACTTGAATTTAATTATTTGGTTGAAAATTCGTTTTCTTCGGTTGAAAGTCAATTTTTTCAACTGAAAATTAAAGTATCCTATTTTTGGTTGAAAATTGATCATATTTAGTTTAAAATTCAACCATTTGGTCGAAAGTTGAACTTCTTTGTTGAAAATTTGTTTTTGTTGTTGAAGACTCATAACTTAAGTTGAAAATTTAACTACTTTGTTGAAAATTTAATTATTTTCTTAAAAATTCAACTATTTTATTGGCAGTTTCATCATTTTGTTAAAAATGTAACTCCTTTGTTGAAAATGTTTCTGTTTGTGTCGAAAATTTTTTCTTTCGAATTGAAAATTTAACTGCATGGTTGAAATTTCTTTTTCTTCTTATCTGAAAATTCGGACCTGGTTGAAACCTCAACTCTTTTGTTGAAAGTTCGTTTTTTTGGTTTAAAAATTTATCTGTTTTGCAAAAAAAATTTATCTTTTTTTTTGCTGAAAATGCTCTCTGGTATTTAAAATTAAAATTTTTTTGGTTGAAACATCAACTTTAACATTTTCAGCTCGGAATATATATTTTTGGTTGAATTCGCCTGTTTTTGATTTAAAATTGAAATCCTTTTTTCTTTTAAAATATCTACTATTATATTTTTGATTGAAAATTTAACTATTTTGTTGAAAATTCTTGCCTTTTGCCTAAAATTTCATCTACTTGTTTGTAAATGCAACTATTTTGTTAAAAAGTCGTCTATAATGTCCGAAGATTCAACTGATTTGTTGAAAATTTGTCATTTTGGATTGAAATTCCTGTTTTTGTGTTGAAAATTCACCGTTTTGGTAGAAAAGTTCTGAATTTAAAAATCAACTGTCTTCTAAGAAAATTCGTCTTATTGGATTGAAGATTCGACTATTTGTTTAAAAATTAAACTGTTTTTGAATAAAGTTAATTCTTTTTTTAATTTTGACCAGTTGATTGAAAATTTCTCTTTGTAGGTCGAAAATTCAACTTTGGTTGAAAAATCATTATTAGTTGAACAAAATTTCACTTGAAGTTTCAAGCATTTTATATTGAATTCAGTATGGTATCCTATATATTAATTTAATTTCAAAGAATTTATTCCCCTATTTTTTTGAAAAATCACCATATTTTTCCTGTTTTGAGAGCTAGCTTATATTGGTTCATGAAGTCTGTTAAAAAATTGTGTTTGTATCTTTTGTTATTAATTTGAGGCTATTATCAAAAGAAATGAAACAAAATGTTTACTTAAGGGGGGCGGGGGGTTTTGTGATGTCACACCGGGGGGTTAAAACTTCGTGTGATGATCTGTGACGAAGAAAGGGGAGGGGTGAACAAGTTTTCAAAATAGCATGACCCACTTTCTGAACGGCCTCTTATTTGTTTTATAAATTCGTATTATTTTAATATTTTTAAATAATTAGAAAATAATTCAAGGAGCTACTATTATAAGAATTTTCGAATAGCACATTTATATGACGGAAATATTCCAGTCTTTCAAAGGCCGCTCAAAGGTTTCAATTAATGCGTTGTTTTTTATTTGACATGACTGTCTGGCCTGAGGCCAAATGACTATGCTGAATTTTAAAATTTTACTATCGAATCTGAAAAATGATCAAAACTAATTAACATTATCAAGAAAATTGAACATGCTGATTAGATTGATTGTAAAAAACATCTGGTTGCGTCCATGATATTGGAAAAGAAAAAACATAAAAGCGCATTATAGAATTTTGTTAAACGTATAAAGAAAGTTTAAGTTTTAAAAAGTGTAAAAGAATATCTGAGTTTTTAACTGTTATTTGAAAAAAAAGAAAAATGTCTGCAGAGAGTACAACAACCACATTTGCAAGTTTTAGCCTCGTCTGTCATCAGGGTTTTTATAAATCCTTAAGATACGAAATTTCTTTACGCACAAAGATATTTTAATATTTTTTTAAATGTTAGAAAAAAATTAAATTGACTATGTCAAGGGAGCAATTAATCGGTTGGATGTCATCAAAATTTACTTGCATTTTAAGAAGCCGCTTGTTTTTCATTTGTTCTTCAAGAAGTTATGTTCAAAACAGATGAAAAACAAGTGACCTCTGAAAATAAGTAGGCTGTTATTGCACCCAGTTCAATTATTTTTAACAATAGTATATATATACATTTTTGAAAAAAACATTCTTACTAAATTTTTTTGCAGACTTACTTGAACAAGTGGTATTGCTGTCAATGATCGTCTCAGACAAAACATTTGTTGTATTCAGGGTGGGTTCGCACGCCATAAATTCATTCAAAATTAGTCCATGTTCACAGCATTTCACGATTGATTCAAAACAAAGCGTATAGCCAAATGTTGAAAAAAGCAAAATGATTGGTGTGAATGCGAACATAATTTTGAAATTCCTTCTTAACACCACGTAGAATCAAGTCGAAGTGAGTGAGTAGAACCGGTGTCATCTCTCCTACCCCTTCTTCTCCCATAAAATGGAAATCCACAAACCAAGAATGCTGTGTGCAATTTAAAATCGCAAGGACTTGGTTATTTTGATCTCACTTTATAGAGGTGTATCTTCATTGATCCAAAGTTGTCGCATGCACTTGTACACTCAGCAAAATCTTTAGTTGAATCAAAAAATTTTTTGATTTTAACAAAATTTATTTGATTCAAACACGTCATTGTTTAACTTAAACAAATTTTATTTCAATCAAACAAGTCTATCTTTAATAAAGGATCGAACAAATATTTGTTTGATGGAAACAAACATTTTTCTGAGTGTACTGTGTGTGCAACACGCTCAGAAAAAATGTCCTGAACCAGAAAAACTGTTTTTTCAGATGCTGTACTATCGTACGCTCATTCACGGGCTAACTTTTTTATTGATATGATTTTAATTTTTTTTGTTTGAATAAATATTTGCATAATGTTGTTTCTATAATTTATTGTATTTCATTATATTATTTCATTATTATTATTTAATTTTTTGTGTACTGACAATTCTGGCCGGTACTGTACTCATTTCACAACATCACGAACATTAAAAAAATTATATAATTGTAATAGAGGTATTCTAAACATGAATACACATTTATTGTACAAATTATAGTCATTAACTAAAACAAAAAATTATTTTCATTGGAAAATTAAAATAATTTTTACTTTATATTTTTTTCTGAATTGGAGACTCCATTTTTGGAAAAATGGAATAATTAATAACATTTTGAACTAATTGAAAAAAAACATATGTACATATAAATGTAAAAATTGGATTCAGATACTCATTTCACAACATCACAAACATTTAAAAAAATTATAAAATTGGAATAGAGCCTTTTTGAATATAAATAACGTTTTATTTTAAAAATGATTGCGAATATTTAACTACATAACATTAAAGAAAATAATCCATCTACATTATTTAATTGAAAGAAATTAAAATTCAATCTTTATGTCATTGAATCAGTTCAAAACATGCAAAACGTTAAACAATTATTTTAATTGAAACATTCAAATAATTTTTACTTTATATTTTGTTTAATTTTGAACTTTTATTTTATAATAAAAAATGACATTTACGGGTCCTTACATTGTCATGTTAATTATGAATCAGCGCATCAAAATACATCGCATAAATGTAGAGAAATTAAAAAAATACGTTTCATGTATATTAAAAGTAAATCATACACTCAAAAAAATGCTGGATGAGACCGAATCCATTTCAAATCAGGCAGGTTCTACACTTGAAGTTGCAGAATCTCTCGGGAACAAAATATGTTGTTTTTAGAGGAAATTAGGCGATACATATTTTTGCGATTCGCGAAAAAAAATTTTTTACAGAGTTATGCGTATTTGAATTTTTGGCTTTGGTTTTCAAAAAAACCCCAATTTTTTCTTTAAACTCGTATAACTCTTGACCTAATTGAGATTCAGATTCTGGTAGAGTTTATCGCTTTTTTTCGAAATCCGCCAGAAAATTGAAAAAATCTTCAAAATTAACAAAATGGCGGCGGTTTTTTTGAAAATATTAATGGTCGATTTTCTCAAAAAACCCACACTTATATTTTCTGCCAATTTCTTGTTGAATTTGTACTATCATAAGGAAAATACCTTGTGAGTTTAATGCGGGCTCAATAACTTTTGTGGTCAAGAGAATTTTTTTTCATAAAATCGAATTTTCGCATTTTTCTTGAAAACAACAGATACAAAAAAATGTTGAAAAAATAATTTGCACATTTAAAAAAGTTCTACAGAAAGTTCACTTACGCATTTATGATATCTTGTACCATTTCCGGGAAAAATGAAAAAATTCAACTTTCATAAACAAAAAATTCTCTTCATTCATGGCTTATGGAAATACCCACCATTTTTCTTCAATATTTAAAAAAAAAATATACGTTCATATGAGGAAAACTCCGTGTGAGTTTTACGTGGGCTGAACAATTTTTATTATCAGAAAATTAGTTTTCATGAATTTGATTTTCCAAATTTTTTGCTGAAACAACTCTAATGAAGAGTCTGAATAAATAGATAATAAGAATCTGAAAACGTGGGTCTAGGTATTATTTATTTATTTTTTAAACTGAGATTCAAACAAAGTTTTTATACATTATTGAAAAATACCTAGATAAATATGAAATACATTTAAATATATTGAATATAAAAACTTATCAGTCAAAAAATTTCTTGTCTTGACAATAATTTTGTAATTTAATTGTTTCAGCAAAAAATTTGAAAATTCGAATTCATGAAAAATAATTTTCTGATGATAAAAATTGTTGAGCCCACGTAAAACTCACATGGAGTTTTCCTCATATGAACGTATATTTTTTTTAAATATTGAACAAAAATGGTGGGTATTTCCATTAGCCAGGAATGAAGAGAATTTTTTGTTTATGAAAATAGAATTTTTTCATTTTTCTCGGAAATGGTACAAGATATCATAAATGCGTAAGAGAACTTTTTGTAGAACTTTTTTAAACGTGCAAACTATTTTGAAAAAAATTTGTTGTATCTGTTGTTGTTTTCAAGAAAAATGCGAAAATTCGATTTTATGAAAAAAAATTCTCCTGGCCACAAAAGTTATTTAGCCCACATACTCACAATGTATTTTTTTATGATAGTACAAATTCAACAAAAAATTGGCAAAAAATATAAGTGTGGGTTTTTTGAGAAAATCGACTATTAACATTTTCACAAAAACCGCCGCCATTTTGTTAATTTTGAAGATTTTTTCAATTTTCTCACAAATTTCGAAAAAAAACGATAAATTCTACCAGAATCTAAAAGAAATCGTCAATATCTCAATTAGGTCAAAAGTTATACCAGTTTAAAGAAAAAAATTGGGTTTTTTTGAAAAACAAAGTCAAAAATTCAAATACGCATAACTCTGAAAAAAAATTTTTTTTCGCGAATTGCAAAAATATGTATCGTCTAATTTTCTCTAAAAAACAACATATTTTGTCCCCGAGAGATTCTGCAACTTCAAGTGTAGAACCTGCCTGATTTGAAATGGATTCGGTCATGAGAAATGTTGAAAATTACTGAAATACATTTTACGTCGTATATTAAGAAACTGAATCATAATTTACCTAAATTAAAGAAATTTATAAAAATTATTAAAATACATTTCATGTATATTAAGAGTTAATCATATTCAAAAAATGCATAAATTGTACTTTATAATAAAGCACGGTGGTGCTGCCATGAACTGAGACTATTTTGTCATTCATCTAATAGAATATAGTACAATTATATCGGCCGAAATAGAACTCGCATAATAATAAAGTAGAACATCTGTGGCTGGATGAGAAATGTAGAAAATTACTGATTTACATTTTACGTCGTATATTGAGAAAGTCAATCATAATTTAGCTGAATTAAATAAATGTATGAAAATTAATAAAATACATTTTAAGTATTAAGCAGAATGATAATTCAGTAAAGAATATTATTCACTTTACTTCATTATTGCATATCTTATCTATTAAATAGTAAAGATATTGTTAAATAGAGCTGGATAGTTACAGCCGTTATTGAATGAAATAGTAGAAACACATAAATCGAAATAATTATCGTTGATCGGTAAACTTAGGAATTTACTTTTTTACTTCCGTAGATTTTAATTCTAAATCAATATGTCACGCTATGAGTGAAAAAATTGCCGCTACCAATATCATAACCAATGGAAGTTAGCTTTTTTTATATGAGGGATACATACAAATTTGGTTGAATCAAACAAAATTTAGTTAATTTAACAAAATATTCAATTGAATCCAACCAAATACTCCATCTATCAAAAGATTTGATCGGGTCAAAAAAAAAAATGGTTAGGTTTTGTTGATTCAACCAAATCGTTTTCTCAGTGCAGTGCTTACTGTAGTAATTAGCATATCAAATGTAAAAAAATGTATGTTACTTTATTGACAATCCGAAATAAAAAAGTGTGCAGTGGAAAATTAACTTTAGTTTATAAGAAAAATTTCAAATTTCCTAACCTAATATTTCAAAAGTATTAAAAATGAATGTCAATGTTTATTTAAACTATTATTATATCGTCTAGAAATTATCAAAATTCCTATTTATTTATCGAAGGCTTCACAGTCTTTCCCCTATTTCCCTTTTCCCGTTTTTCTCATTTTTCCACTTAAATGTAAACTCAATAAGTAAATAGTATAACCTAATAAGAAAATCCAACTATTTTCAGTTGAAAGTTCATTCTTTGCGGTTGAAACTTCTAATATTAAATTCATGGTGAGGAATTCATCTTTCTCTGTTTAAAATGCAACTGTCTCGTTAAAAATTAATCTTTGGTTAAAAATTATTTATTTTTTTTTTTGTTGAAAATGGGAATTTTTTGGTTGAAAATTCAACTGTTTTGTGGAAAAATGGTATTTTAAATTCAAAAATTAATCAATTTGGTAGACAATGATACATTTTGGTAGAAAATTAAAGTATTTGGTCAAAAGTTGCATTACTTTGTTAAAAATTTATTTTTTTACCTGAAGATTCATCATTCCAGTTAAAAATTCATTTCTTTGGTTGAAAAATGAACTATTTTGTTGAAAATTCGTTTTCTTTTTGGTTGAAAATCGATCCTTTTCAGATGAAAATTTAACTAAATGGTTAATAAATCATGTATTTTTTTTTTAATTTGTCTTTTTAGTAGAAAATGAATCCTCTTGGTTGAAAATTGAACAATTTGGTTTAAAATTCGTAATTTTGGTTGAAAATCAATTCTTTTGGATAAAAGTGCAACTGTTTGCTTGAATATTGATCTGTATTAATGGAGGATTCAAATATTTTGTTGGAAACTCATCTTTTTAGTTTTAATATTCAACTTTTTGCTATAAAATTCATATTTCTTGCTTGAAACTTCAAATTTAAAAAAAAAATTTTTTTAATTAAAGAATAATTTTTTCAAATGAAAATTAACTATTCCATTTGAGGTTGAAAATTGATCTTTTTTAATAAAAATTCAACTATATAGTTGAAAGTTGACGTATTTTCTTAAAAATTCGTCTTTTTAGAAGAAAATTAATCCTCTGGGTTAAAAATTCAATTAGTTGGTTGAAAATAAATATGTTCTACTGGAGAATTCAACTATTTTTTTGAAAAATCTTATTTTTTATTAAATAATCAATTTTGTTGGTTAAAATTTCAAATGTTTGGTTGAGCTTCAATCTGTTTTAATTGATGATTCAAGTATTTTGTTGGAAATTCATTTTTTTAGGATGAAAATTCAACATGTTCGTTAAAAGTTCATATTTTTGGCTTGAAGTTTATTTTTGAAAAAAATCCTTTTTTTTATTGAGAAATAATTTTTTTAAATGAAAATCAACTATTGCAATTTTTATGAAAACTGATTTTTTTAAAATAAAAATTGTATTAAAAATTCGTCTTTTTAGTAGAAAATTAATTCTTTTGGTTGAAAATTAAATTATTTGGTTGAAAATTTAAGTCTTTTGTCAAAATTTTGTATTTTTTGGTAGAAAGTAAATTTTTCTGGTTAAAAATTCAACTTTTCAGTTTAAATTAATCTATTTTAATGTAGTATTCAAGTATTTTCTTGGAAATTCATCTTTTTAGTCTCTGTTGAAAGTTAAACTACTTTCATCAAAATACATTTTTTTGTATGAAATTAAATTTTTGGGTGAAAATTCATATTTTTGGCTTGAAAATTAAACTTTTTTGTACAAAGTTTGTCTTTTTGGCTTGACAATTCACCAATTTGGTAGAAAATTCAACTATTTTGTAGAAAATTATTTTTTTTTCATTGCAAAATAATTTGTTTAAGGACAATTAACTATAGCATTTTTAGTTGAAAATTGAACTTTTTTAGTTTGAAAATTCAACAATTTGGTTAAAAATTAATATATTTTGTTAACAACTTATCTATTTGATTCGAAATTCATGTATTTTGGTGAGAATTCGTCTTTTTAGTAGAAAATTAATCTGCTTGGTTGAAAATTCATCTTGTTGGTCAGAAATTCAACTTTTTGGCTTGAAAACTCAAAATTTCGAATGGGATTTTTTTTCATTAATTGCTGAAAAATCTTTTTTGGTTGAATATTAAAATCATGTTGAAAAATTGTCTTTTTGTTTAAAAAAATTAAATATTTTGGTAGAAATTATATCTTATTTGGTAAAAAATGCAACTGTTAGGTGTAAAATAAACCTGTTTTGGTTGAGAATTCTACTTTTTTTTGAAAATTCGTATTTTTTAGTTGAAAATCATTTTCTGTTTGTTAAAACTTCAACCGTTTGGTTAAAAATTAATCTGGTTTAATTCAGTACTCAACTATTTTGTTGAAAATTCAACTTTTTAATAGAAAATTCGTTTTTTTGGGTTGACAATTCACCAATCTGATACAAAATTCAATTATTTTGTAGAAAATTCTTTTTTACTGTTAAAAAAAATCATTTTTACATGAAAATTAACTATTTCATTCTTAGTTGAAAATTGAACTTTTTTAGTTTAAATTCGAATTGTTTAGTTGAAAATTAATATGTTTTAATTTATAAATCGTAATATTATTAGGTATTTTGTTAAAAAATCGAAACATTTATTCATTTTCATTTTATTTATTTATTACTTATAATAATTTTTTTTAATTTATATTTATAGTCTGAAAATTCAACTTTTATGAAAAAAATAATTTTTTTGGGGTTGAAAATTCAACAATTTGATTCAAAATTCATGTATTTTTTTGAGAATTCGTCTTTTTGAGTAGAAAATAAATCTTCCTAATTGAAAATTCATCTTGTTGGTTGAAAACTCAACTGCTTGGTAGAAAGCTCATCTTTTTGTATTGAAGATTAAAAATTTTTGATGAAAATTTTTTCCAATCATGACTGAAAAATCTTTCTTGGTTGAACATCAACTCTTGTTAAAAATTCGTATTTTTTCGTTGTAAATTCAGCTCCCTTGGTAGAAATATAATCTTTTTTGGTTGAAAATGCAACTGCTTGATTGAAAATGAATCTGTTTAGGTTGAGAATTAAACAATTTTGTTGGAAATTCAACTAATTGGTTGAACGTTGCACTAATTTATTGATTCATAAGAAACAGTAAGCTTTTGCCAAACACCATGTGTATATATATATATATATCATACAAAAAATTGTTAGACAGGTTGATAATAGAATTCTTATACACGGATTTTTATTTACCTTCTGGCACGTTTTACGCTTTTGTTTGGATCATTGCACTTTTATGTCTCCGAGGTGAAATTACAAATTCTACAAAAATACTTTAAATCAATATTACAAAACACAATTTACACATTAAAAATATTCAAATATTATTTAACTGTTCTGGAAATATCGCGAAATTCCCGATTTGGGAATGCGCGGAAATATATAGCGTGAAGTATTATATATAATATTCATTTTTTTTATATAAAAAATGTATGAAACAAATGAAGATTATATATAATACTTCACACTATATATAAGCTATATATAATATTTCCGCCTTGGCGGAAATATATAGTGTGAAGTATTATATATATTATTCATTTGTTTTATATAAAAAATGTATAAAACAAATGAAGATTATATATATAATACTTCACACTATATATAAGCTATATATAATATTTCCGCCTGGGCGGAAATATATAGTGTGAAGTATTATATATAATATTCATTTCTTTTATATAAAAAATGTATAAAACAAATGAAGATTATATATGATACTTCAAACTATATATAATATTTCCGCCTTGGCGGAAATATTAGTGTGAAGTATTATATATAATATTCATTTGTTTCATATACACTGTTAGAAAAATCTCTACTAAATTTAGTATACATGCAATGGAAGCAAGAATGCATAATATGAAATTAAATTTAGTATACCAGCCCAGGCGGAAATATTATATATATAGTTTATATATAGTGTGAAGTATTATATATAATATTCATTTCTTTTATACATTTTTTATATAAAACAAATGAATATTATATGCAATACTTCACACTATATATAAACTATAGATAGAATATTTCCGCCTGGGAGCGTACAGTAAATTGAGTATATTCATACTGAATTTAGTATAGAAGTATATGAAATTTAGTATACGCGTGTACTAAATTCAGTATAAAGATACTAAATTTACTGTACGCTGGTATACTAAATTTAATTTCATGTTGTGCATTTTTGCTTCCATTACATGTATACTAAATTTAGTAGAGATTTTTCTAACAGTGTAAAAAATGTATAAAACAAATGAAGTTTATATATAATACTTCACACTATATATATAAGCTATATATAATATTTCCGCCTGGGCGGAAATATATAGTGTGAAGTATTATGTATAATATTCATTTGTTTTATATAAAAAATGTATAAAAAAATGAAGATTATATATAATACTTCGCACTATATATAAGCTATATATAATATTTCCGCCTGAGCGGAAATATATAGTGTGAAATATTATATATAATATTCATTTCTTTTATACAAAAAATGTATAAAACAAATGAAGATTATATATGATACTTCACACTTGGCGGAAATATATAGTGTGAAGTATTATATATAATATTCATTTGTTTTATATAAAAAATGTATCAAACAAATGAAGATTATATATAATACTTCACACTATATATAAGCTATATATAATATTTCCGCCTGGGCGGAAATATATAGAGTGAAGTATTATATATAATATTCATTTGTTTTACATTAAAAATGTATAAAACAAATGAAGATTATATATAATATTTCACACTATATATAAGCTATATATAATATTTCCGCCTTAGCGGAAATATATAGTATGAAGTATTATATATAATATTCATTTATTTTATACTAAAAATGTATAAAACAAATGAAGGTTATATATAATACTTCACACTATATATAAGCTATATATAATATTTCCGCCTGGGCGGAAATATATATAGAGTGAAGTATTATATATAATATTCAATTGTTTTACATTAAACATGTATAAAACAAATGAAGATTATATATAATATTTCACACTATATATAAGCTATATATAGTGGGAAGTATTATAAATAATATTAATTTGTTTTATATACCCGTGTGGAAAAATTTCGTGGCGCTTTACTGTTTCTGTCCAGTCCGCCTTGAGTCGACACTGGCGCTCCACAGGCTGACTGTCCAGTGGCTAGACTGGGATGTAACGCTCGGATCGACTAGTTTCTAGACAGATTGGCTATTTTGATAAAAAAATAATTAATAATTAAATAATATAATTATTTTTTATGCCATAAAGGTCCAATATATAGCTTTTGCAGTTAATTAAAAATATAAAAAAAGTTTTTGTAAAAAAAAAAAAGAAGAAATGAGTTTCCGCAAATCTCTTGTACATACGCCGGGTGCCGAACTTCTGATGCAACTTCCTATTATATTGTTGTGACTTTGTCCCGTCGTCTTAACACCTCGGCCATCTAAAAGTTAAATTATTTTTCATTTTTGTGGGATATGAATTTCAACTCATTACATCCTGATATTTATTTGAATAAAACATTAACAATTTTTAAACATCAAAAGTGCTTGATGTGTGAATAAACCATTGAAAAAAATAAAGTTTGTATGATTTTCTTGCGGTTAGGCTACAAAATAATGATTGTTTATTATTTCAACTAATTAATACGTTAGGCTTAATTATCATTTACGCAATCAATAAATAATTAAAATAAATTAAATAAATCATTAATAATAATATTTGATTTTCTGGAATATCATCAATATTATACATAGCATTATACATATTATAATTATCATAAATTCAATATAAATTTATTATAACTTGACTATATAATTCAATTGAAAAAAAATGTTTTTAAACATTCTTAAAAAAAATCGTTCTTAAGAATGCAGTTCTTGTATTAAGATTTCGATCACCTTCAACCGTTATTGTTTACTATCTTGAATATGTAATAGTGTACAATTAATTATTGCTTAAGCATTTGTGTAATTGTGTATTGTAATTTCCTAAGGACAATCTTTATATATTCAAATTCGTAACGAACTCCTAGATAGCGCCAAGACTGGGACTAGACAGCAGAAAGTTTTGAGTCAAACACGTAGCAAAACTAGACATCGCCAGTGTAGCGCCAGGCTAGTATTGCGTGAATAGACCGGCTTGAGAAAAACTGTACTGGCTTTAGCATGATTCAAGACTGCCACGAGATTTTTCCACACGGGTAAAAAATGTATAAAACAAATGAAGATTATATATATAATACTTCACACTATATATAAGCTATATATAATATTTCCGCACCTGATAGGCGGAACACGATTTACGCAGAATATTAACTTAACTGCATTCACATACGATAATAAGTTGCGTAAATATGTACTCCCTTTGCAAACAGCTAGGTGAAATTTATATTCAGAAAATCCTCACCATAATTTAATCCCAGTATTAACGTGAAAAAGGAATGGATTAGAATCGAATATAATTCATACGTCAAATTAAATTATTCAATTGATTTTTCTTTTTTACTTTTGCAATAAAATTTTCATGTTTATGTTTATTTATTCATGTTTATTAGCGCGAAATATTTGGCACATCGATGATAGATCGATCTGACTTTGTTGAACTGAAGCTCAATCAATCAAAGGATAAGCGGATTAATCTGACGGCCGAGCCGCCGTGGCGTACTAATGAGTGGCAAATTTTTTTTTATATTATTGTGATTTCGCAGGAATAAGAAAAACTAAGATAAGATTATAAGGATGAATATTTAAATAGTTGAAAAAAATTTTAAAAAAAATTTGTTTTCACCCAAAAATTTGCATTGTAAATAAAAAAATATGAGATTTTAACGAAAAGAGACGAATTTTCAAATAAAAGTGATGAATTTTTAACGATAGTTAAATTTTCAACTAAAAAAGATTTATTAGTCAATAAAGAAAAAAATTCGTCCATAATGAAGTTGAATTTGCAACCCAAAAACATGAATTTTCAAACTAATAGTTTAATTTTATAGTAGATTTTTCTACCCAAAAAGTTGAAACATAAACCAAGAAGAGTAATTTTCTACCAAAAAGATGAATGATTAACAAAATACATGAATTTACACCCAATTAGTTGAGTTTTAAACTACAAAAGATCATTTTTAACCAAAATGGAATAGTTAAATTTTCAGTTCAAAAAATTATTTTTCAACCAAAAAAAAAAACGAGTTTTCAGCAAAAGAGATAAATTTTCAAACGAAAACATGAATTTTCAATAATGTAAATGAATTTTTAACTGAATACAGTCAAAGCTCGTTTATCGGGACACTCATTTATCGTGATCTTCACTTATCGGGATCTTGCAACCTCGTTTATCGGGACATATTGTTTCCCTTCCAACCACCGCTCCTTATACATAAGCACTTGAAGTGGGGCAAGGTGAGAGCGTGGTGGGAGTAGCGGAAATTTAAAATTCTTTTTGATCACATGCACTTCTTGCGTTGTACATAACCTGACATAACCCGTAAATAACAACACAGCAGGGTGTCATGGCAACCCGTTTTGAGGCTGGGGGTAGTAGTGGGAGACCCCTCCGAATCCCGATAAACGAGGTGTTTACATTTCGAGGGCGTCCCGATAAACGAGGTTTCACTGTAGTTCAATTTTCAACCAATGAGTTGAATTTTTAATCAATAAAGATAAATTCTCCACCAACTATAACGATAAATATTTAAATAATTAAAAAAAAAACTAAAAAAGAGACTCATTTTCATCCAAAAACTTTAATTTTTACCCAAAACGATGAAATTTCAACGAAAAGAGATTAATTTCAAATAAAATAGACGAATTTTCAACTGAAGAAGATTTTTTAGTTAATAAAGACCAAAAAATATCATTTAAAACTTTTCAAGCCAAAAAGTCAAGATTTCTGCAAGAAAGTTGAATTTTGAACACAAAAACGTGAATTTTCAACCAAATAGTTCAATTTTTTACCAAAATAGTTGAATTTTCTACCCAAAAAGATGAAGTTTTAACCAAGAAGACAAATTTTCTACCAGAAAAGATAATTTTTTAACCAAACAATTGAATTTTCAAACGAAGAAGATTAATTTTGTACCAAAAAAAAAAAACATTGTCAACAAAATACATATATTTTCAACCAAAAACTTGAAATTTCAACCAAAAAAATTTTTCAGTCAATAGAGGAAGAAAACTTCATCAAAAATTTAGAGTTTTCAAGCTAAAAAAGGCGATATTTATACAAAGCAGTTGAATTTTCAACAAAACAATTGACAAGAAGGTGAATCTTCAACCAAAAAGCTTAATTTTTTTTGCTAAAAAGACGGATTATTAATAAATTACATAAATTTTTTAACAAATAGTTGATTTTTCATCCAAGAAGATTAATTTTCTACCAAAAGGAAGATTTTTTAAACAAATAGTTGAATTATCAACGAAGAAGATTAAATTTCTAGTGAATAATCGAATTTTAAACAAATTACATAAATTTTCAAACAATTAGTTGAACTTTTGAACTAAAAAAGCTAAATTTTTAACGAAAACTGGAACAGTCAAATTTTCATTTAAAAAAATTAATTTTCAATGTGAAAAAAAAATTTTCTACAAAAAAGTTGAATCTTTTACGAAATAGTTGAATTTTTTGCTGAACTGTTGATTTTGTAAGCCAAAACAATACACTTGCAACAAAACAGTAGAATTTTCTACAAAAACGTTAATTTTTAACCAAAAAAATAACGAATTTTCAACAAAGTAGTTGAATGTTGAAGTAATTTTTCAGTTGAAAGAATAAATAAATAAATGTTTAAAAAATAGTTCAATTTTTAAACAACGAAATAATTTTTGAACTAAATTGATGAATCTTCAACTAAAAAAATGAATGTTTAATAAAGTAGTACAATTTTCGACCGAATAGTTGAATTTTCAATAAAAAAAGATTAATTCTTAACCCAAAAATGCGAATTTTAAAAAAAAGTTATATTTAAACCGGAAGAGAATAATTTTTTACCATACAATTGAATTTTCAATCAAAGAAGATGAAATTTCTATAAAAAGAGATAAATTTTCAAACCAAAAAAGAAAGAAAATTGCAATTAAATTGTGGAATTTTCAATTTAAAAAGATTAATTCTCAACCCAAAAATGCGAATTTTGAACAAAAAAGTTATATTTAAACCGGAAGAGAATAATTTTTAACCATACAATTGAATTTTTAACCAAAAAAGATGAAATTTCTATTAGAAGAGATAAATTTTCAAACCAAAAAATAAAGAAAATTGCAATTAACTTGTGGAATTTTCAATTAAAAAAGATTAATTCTCATCCCAAAAATGTGAATTTTGAACAAAAAAGTTACATTTAGACCAAAAGAGAATAATTTTAACCATAAAATTGAATTTTTAAACAAAAAAAGATGAAATGTCTATAAAAAGAGATGAATTTTCAAACCGAAAAAGAAAAAATAACCCAAAAGGAAGACTTTTTAACAAACTTATTGCATTTACCACAAAATTAATAAATTTTGAACCCAATAATAGAATTGTTAACCAATTTTAAAGCAAAAAAAAAGAACTTTACAAAAAATAGTAAAATTTTCTTTTCGGATTTTTTTTATTCAGTTCGCATTCAAGAGGAAAAACGAAAAAAGAGGGGAATAGGGAAAAGACTGTGAAGCCTGTGATAAAGAAATAGGATTATTAACTTGTTATTAAGTAACTCCTTTTAATTTAGATGTAATTAAATTTTTTTATTTAATTTAATTAAATGTAGTTTCAATCATTAATTAACTCATTTCAATTAACTTGTTGAATTTTCAATAAAAAAAGATTAATTCTAAAACCAAAAATGTGAAATTTGAACAAGAAAGTTACATTTAAACCAAAATAGAATAATTTTTAACCATACTATTGAATTTTCAATCAAAAAAGATTAAATTTCTGTAAAAAGAGATAATGTGAATTAACTTGTTGAATTTTCAATAAAAAAAGATTAATTCTCAACCCAAAAATGTGAATTTTGAACAAAAAAGTTACATTAAAACCAAAAGAGAATAATTTTTAACCATATAATTGAATTCTTAACCAAGAAAAAGATTAAATTTCTATAAAAAGAGATAATGTGAATTAACTTGTTGAATTTTCAATAAAAAAAGATTAATTCTCAACCCAAAAATGTGAATTTTGAACAAAAAAGTTACATTTAAACCAAAAGAGAATAATTGTTAACCATACAATTGAATTTTTAACCAAAAAAGATGAAATGTCTATAAAAAGAGATAAATTTCATCTTTTTTGGTTAAAAATTCAATTGTATGGTTAAAAATTATTCTCTTTTGGTTTAAATGTAACTACCTATTGCATTTTCAAGAAAATAATTCAATTTTGAACCCAATAATAAAATTTTTAATCAAAAATTTAATAGTAGACTTTTAAACAAAAAAAATGAACTTTCAACCAAAAATAGTAAAATGTTCTTGTTGGGTTTTGTTAATTCAGTTCGCATTAAAGAGGAAAAACGAAAATAGAGGGGAATATGGAAAAGACTGTGAAGCCTGTGATAGATAAATAGGAATTTTAATCATTTATAGGCTAAAGAATAACATTTTGAGTTATGACTTTTGAGTTATGAGTTATGACTTATGAGTTATGAGTTATAAGTTATGAGTTATAACTTATGAGTTATAACTTATGAGTTATGAGTTAAGAGTTATGAGTTATGAATTATGAGTTATGAGTTCCTCTGACTTCCGCCTGATGAAAAAAGTCAGTAAGATATGTTACTGCTATTTTATTAGTAGATCCTACTATTTTATTAGTTGGCACAACAATTCCATTAGTATACTGGGTGTTTTTTTTAACTTGAGACATCGAAATATCTCAATAAATACGCATCCTATGAAAAAAATATCCGTAATAAAAACTTTTTATTTTCGAGGCGGAAAAGCGACTCCGCAAAAATGTACCCCCCCCCCCCCAGGAGACAGGAATGGGGGTAACTTTGTAATTTCAAATGTTTTTCAATGTTTTATCACAGATTCAGATTCTCCTTCATGAAATACGTAAGTTTTACTCAAAAAATTTTTTCGAAAAAAAAATATATATATTTGCTCCAGGGGGGGGGGGATGTTTTCAAAATCGCTTTTTCCACTCGAAAATGAAAAGTTTTTATTGCGGATATTTTTCTCATAGGATGCGTATTTTTTTAGATATTGCGATGTCTCAAGTAAAAAAAAACACTAATGGAATTGTTGTGTAACTGGTAATAGTAACTAAAAAAATGGTTTTCTCAACTAATAAAATAGCAGTCCCATATCTTACTTACTAAATAGTTGGCCCAACTAACAATTTTTTTCAGTGCTCTCCTGAAATATTTTGCATTTTTTAAAATTATAACTTGCTTGAACAATTGATAAACAATATATACGAGACGATTTAATTTAGTAAAACACAAAGGCATCGGATTCGTCCATAACACCTCTCTGGTTTCTGGAATTTATGGTTGAGTGAAGTATTTGAAATTCTTGAATACTCAGAGATATCTGAACTCCTAAATGAATATTCAACGAATGTAAAGCGTCCCGAGGAACGCTTTTCCTACAGCATTGATTTGGGTTCACCCTGGAGCAAAAGAATTTGTTTTAGGTCAACTTCTTGTTCTGGAAAAATGAACTGAATATACTTGAATGACTTGAAGCTCTGAGGCCACAAGTTTGCCAAACAATTGGATTTAAATGAAAATGTTACATTCTATGTTGAAGTTTAAATTATATTTCTTGATGTGAACATTCTTGATGTAAACTACAAATGTGAATAACAATATTTTTAACTGGTTGAGAAAAATGCAAATCAATGATTTATCTGTTTTAAAAAAAATCCCCCTTTTCTCGTTTTCCGAGTCAATTCAAACAGAATTAAATAACCGAATCAGAAAATCCAACTATTTTTCATTGAAAGTAAATTCTTTTTAATTGATTAATTGTTAAAGATTTAACTATTTTTTCAAAATTGATAATTCACCTTTTTTTGAAATTTCAATACTTGGTTGAAAGTTAAAATACTTTCTTAGATATTTATTTTATTGGTTGCAGATTCAACTATTTTGTTGAATATTCGTCTTTTTGTTCGAAAATTAATATTTTTAACTGAAAATTTTATATTTCCATTTTTTCTATAAAATTAATAGTTTTTAGTTAAAAATGCCACTATTTGGCTGAAAACTTATGTATTTGGATGTAAATTCGTCTTTTCGGTTGTAAATTAATCTTTTGGATTGAAAATTAAACTATTGGATTGAAAGTTAAACTAATTTGTTAAAAATTCATTTTATCAGTTAAAAATCGTTCAAAATTAATTTTTTTTGTTGAAAATTTATCTTTTTGTCTTAAAAATTTAACTGTTTTATAGAAAAATCATCTATTTGGGATAAAAATTCTATTTTTTTTTGTGGAAAATGTAACTATTTGGTTGAATCTTATATTTTTGCGTAGAAAATTCAACTGTTGTTTAGAGAAATCGCATTTTGTCTTAAAAATTTCACAATTTGGTTGAGGTTTTTTTTCTCCATTGAATGATGAATCTTTTTGTTGAATATTCATCTTTTTTTGGCAGAAATTTGATCTTATTGGTTGAAAGTGCAACCTTTCGGTTAAAATTTAATCTGTTTTGCTTCAAGAATGAACTATTTTCTGAAAATTAATTTTTCTGGTTCAATTAAACTATTTCCCATTTAAAATTGAAACCTTTTTTAGTAGAAATATCAATTAATTAAATTTTTGTTAAAAATTAATTTTTTGGTAAAATTTGACTGTTTCTTTATTTAAAATAAAAATATTATTTTGTTTGAAATATTATCTATTGCATTTTCAGTTGAGAATTCATCTTTTTTTAAATAATAATTCAAACTATTTGGTTGAAAGTTTAAGAACTTTGTTAAAAAATAATCTTTTGTTATCAAAGTTCAACTATTTGATTAAAAATTCTTCCCTTTCTCTTGTAAGTTCAAATATTTGGTTACCAATGCAACTGTTTGGTTGATAAATATTTTTTTGTGGAAAATTTAACGATTTTATTTAAAAGACATCTTTTTTCGAAAAGGCAACTGTTTTTTGTAAAAATTCGTCTTTTTGGATTTAAAATTCGTCCCTTTCGATTGAAAAATCATATTTTTTGATAGAAAAGTTCTTGGTTGGAAATGTAACTATCTTCTAAAAACTACTTTTTCAGGATTCTCAGTATTTTTTCTCGCATTACACACATCAAACAAACCTCAATTCGAAAGATGAGTTCGATGCACCTATTACTTTTTGCTCTAGGCGTGTTAACAGGGTCATTTTGAGTAAAAAGGGCTCAAATTTCATGTTCTTCAAAAGCAAACTCTCGATAATTATTTTTGTCAGGGTTCTCATTATTGTTTCTCTCATTGGATACATAAGACACATCCTGATGCAAAATATGAAATCAATGACCCTAGTACTTTGGCTCTAGGCGTGTTAACAGGGTAATTTTGAGTAAAAAGGGCTTCATTTTCATGTTTTCGAAAAGCAGCGTCTCGATGACTATTTTTTCCTGGGTTCTCACTATTGTTCCTCACATTGGACACATAAGACATGTCCTAATGCAAAATATGAGATCAATGTGCCTAGTACTTTGTAATCTAGGTGCACTGACAGTGTCATTTTAAGTAAAAGGGGCTGAACTTTCATATTTTTGAAAAGCAGCGTCTCGATGATCATTTTTGTTAGGGTTTTCATTATTGTTTCTCACATTATACATGTAAGACACATCCTA
>CAKNYM010053037.1:459839-487743 GCA_932195095.1 Andricus curvator
TTTTTTGTTGTTGAAATATCAACTATTACATTTTTCATTGAGAATTCATCTTTTTGTTAAAAAAATCAACATTTTTCTAAAAAATTCCTCTTTTTGGTTGAAAGTATAACTATTTTGTTAAAAAGTGATCCTTTTTAATAGAAAATTCGTATTTTTTTGGTAGAAAACTAATCTTCTTGGTTTGAAGTATCCCCTTTTTTGGTAAAAAAATGCAACTTTTTGATTGAAAATTAACTTTTTTGTTGACAATTTTTGGCTTGAAAATTTAAGTATTGGGTCGAGAATGAAACTGTTTTTGTTTACAATTTAATCTTTTTTTATTAAAAATTCGACAATTTGGTTGAAATTTTAGATTTGTAGGTTGCAAATTCAAGTATTGGGGTAAAAGACCAACTATTTTGTTGCAAATTTAATTATTATTTGAAAATTCAATATTCTATTTTTGGTTGAAAATTGATCTTTTTTTGTTGAAAATCAATTTCTTTCGTTGAAAAATAAACTATTTAGTTGAAAATTAAACTATTTAGTTTGAAAAATGTTTTTTTTTCTTTGTTGAAAATTCAACTCTTTGGTTGCAAATTCAATTATTTTGTTAAAAATTCGTTTGTTGATGGTAGAAAACTAATGTTCTTGGTTTGAAATATCCCTTTTTTGCCCAAAAATGCAACTATTTGGTTGAAAATTAACTTTTTTGTTGAAAATTCATATTTTCGTGTTGAAAATCGAAATGTTTTACAGAAAATTCGTATTTCGGCTTGAAAGTTCAACAATTTGGATAACCTTTTTTTCTTTCTGCACTGACAAATGAGCAATTTGGTTCAAAAATCTTCTTGTCATTTAAATATTCATCATTATAGTTGACAATTAAAATTAATCATTTGGTTTAAGATTTTATTATTCTCTTGAAAATTCTTTTTTTTTTTAAGATTTATTTTGTTTACTGATGATCTAACTTTTTTTATTTTTGGTTGAAAAGTCGTATTTTGGTTGAGATATCAATTATTTTGTAGAAAATTCCTTTTTTTTGTTGAAATATCAATTATTACATTTTTCATTGAAAATTCATATTTTTGTTAAAAAATCAACAGCTTTCTGAAAAAATTTTCTTTTTGGTTGAAAGTATAACTATTTTGTTAAAAATTGATCTTTTTTAATAGAAAATTCGTCTTTTTTGGTAGGAAACTAATCTTCTTGGTTTGAAATATCCCCTTTTTTGGTAAAAAAAATGCAACTTTTTGATTGAAAATTAACTTTCTTGTTGACATTTTTTGGCTTGAAAATTTAAGTATTGGGTTGACAATGAAACTGTTTTTGTTTAAAATTGAATCTTTTTTGATTAAAAATTCGACAATTGGGTTAAAATTTCAGATTTGTAGGTTGCAAATTCAAGTATTGGGTTAAAAGTCCAACTATTTTGTTGAAAATTTAATTATTATTTGGAAAATTAAATATTCTATTTTTGGTTGAAAATTGATCTTTTTTTGTTGAAAATCAATTTCTTTCGTTGAAAAATAAACTATTTAGTTGAAAATTAAACAATTTAGTTTGAAAAATGTTGTATTTTGGTTGAGATATCAATTATTTTGTTGAAAATTCCTTTTTTGTTTTCGTTGAAATATCAACTTTTACATTTTTCAGTATTGGGTTGAAAATGAAACTGTTTTTGGTTGAAATTTAATCTTTTCTGATTAAAAATTTGACAATTTGGTTAAAATTTCAGATTTGTAGGTTGCTAATTTAAGTATTGGGTTATTGGTCCAACTATTTTGTGTCAAATTTAATTATTATTTGAAAAATTTAATTATTCTATTTTTGGTTGAAAATTGATCTTTTTTCTTCAAAATCAATTTATTTGTTGGAAATTAAAATAGTTAGTTGAAAAATAAACTATTTAGTTTGAAAAATCTTTTTTTTTCTTTGTTGAAAATTCGTCTTTTTGGCTTTTGAATGCATTTCTTTTGCATTCATCTTTCTAGGTTGAAAATTCAACTAATTTAAAAAAAATGTAATTTCTTTGTTGAAAATTCTACTCTTTATTTGAAAATTTCTTTCTTTTTTTTGTTGTTGAAAGATCAACCATTACATTTTTCATCAAGAATTCATCTTTTTCTAAAAAAATTCAATAGTCTTATAAAAGATTCCTTTCTTTGGCTTAAAAGTTAAACTATTGTGTTGGAAATAAAACTGTTTTTGGTTAAAATGTAATATTTTTTGATTAAAAATTCGGCAATCTGGTTAAGAATTCAGCTTTTTACATTAGTTACTTTTATACAGAAAAAAATCTAGTTAAAAATAATTAATTGAAATGAACATGCGACGGGAGTATTTTTTTCTGTAAATATAAATTACGGCGACGAAGTTCTTGGAAGTTTTCTACCAGTTTTCTCGACGAACTCTTGTCGAGAGAATAAAAAAAACATAGGAAAGTTGTCTGCACAGCGGGAAGAACAAATTGCAATCAGGAAATCGACGGTGAGGGACAAAATAATAGTCAACTGTAGTGAAATTATTACTTCGGACAGCATGCTGAGATTGTAAATAAATATCACAGAACTGTGTTTCCATCATGGTGGATTTTTCTTTTTTACGGTGCTATTTATTTCACACTAAGCTTTGTTGATAATACTCTTATATTCCCTATTAAAAAAAAATCCTCTCAAACACAAAGTACACTGCAAAAAATTTCTTGAGGAATTTTCCCCAAAATTGTGTTGATGCTCATTTCCACACATTTTGTGGAATTTTTCCCAAACTTTAGTAGGGGAAATTCCCCTAACATTCTTGTGGAATATTACCCAAAAAGTGTTGAATTTTCCCTACGATTTAATGGGAAAAATTCCCTATGATGTTCTGTAATAATGTCTACATTTTGGGGCATTTTCCCCCAAGTTTAGTAGGGAAAATTCCCCAAACATTGTGGAATGTTACCCAAAGAGTGATGAATTTTCCCTACACTGAAGGCTTTTTAAATATTTTTTTAGTCACACAAATAATGAAATTACTTACAAAAAAAGAAGTATTATCAGTTTGTTTTTAAGTTTATATAAATATAAATTTTATAATATTCTGGAGAAAATTAGGAAAGATTTTTCAATATTTAAAACATCTCAAATTCCTTGAAATATTTTTAGCTAACTCGAATTTTTCTTGAAATTTTGAAAAATCATTCAAAATGTATAGAAATTGCCTTAAAATCTTCAAAATTTTCCTAGGAATTTTAAGAAAAATTGTTTATTCACTTGAAACCTCTCAAAATTCTTTCAAAACTTCTAAAGTTTTGGTTTGAAATCGTTAAACATTTTTCTTTAAAATCTTCTACTCTTTTTCGAAATTTAAGGAAATCTTTGGAAATAAAAATTCCTAAAATATCTTATAAGTTTTTATTATTCTTGAATCGTTTCAAATCGGTAGGAAATTAATCTTCTTGGTAACTAATTTACCTTTCTGGTTGAAAATGCATGTATTTCGTTGAAAATTAATCTTTTTTTTGGTAAAAAAATTAATCCTTTATGTTTAAACTTCATTTCTCTGGCTTGAAATTTTATTTTTCATTGAAGATTAATTTTTTTAACTGAAAACTTAACCATTTAATGTTTGGTTGAGCATGAATCTTCTGCAGTTGAAAATTCATCTATTTGTTTGCAAATATCTGTATTTTGTTAAAACTTTGTATTTTGTGGTAGAATAGTAATCTTCTTGGTGACTAATTCACTTTTGCTTGAAAATTCAACTATAAGGTTAAAAATTCCATTAAAAAATGAAATATTTGGTTGAAAATTCATGTATTTTGTTGAAAATTATTCTTTTTTGATAGAAAATTAAACTTTTTGGTTGAAAATTCATTTATGTCGTTAAAAATTAGTTTTTTTTTATTAAAAATTACTTTTTGTAATTAAAAATGTAACTTAAGTTTTTGTCGAAATTTTTTTTTATAGACGTTTAATATTTTTGTTAGAAAATTGATTTGTTTGGTTGAAAATTCAACTTTTCAAAATTTAGTTTATTTACTTAAAAACTTTTTCCTTTAACTGAAAATTAAACAATTTCATTCTTCGTTAAAAACTTAACTTTTATAGTTGAAAATTCATCTATTTTGTTAAAAAATTGTCCTTTTTCGGTAGAAAATTAAGGTTTTTGGTTGAAAGTTCACGTATTTGGTTAAAAAATTATATTTTTGGTTAAAATTTCATTTCTTTTGTTGGAAATTAGTGTTTTTATTGAAAATTTAACTATTTTGTTGAAAATATTGTTTGGTGAAAATATCAACTATTACAATTTGTGTCTACAGATTTTTGATTTTAAAAAATCATGATTTTAGAGTGGTTTACCCCTCGCGTGCGCAAGCGTGCTCCTCCAAATAAACTATATGTAAATATAATCATAACGGTTGAAATGTCAAAATCGAGGAACATAATTTTAAAACCTATAAAAGTATAAAAAAATGTGAATCAAGACAAGCTAACTTTATTAAAAATCGAACATTCAAACTTTAACTACTGTTGATCGACAGTATTAATCTATTTATAACCATTTTCACAATCTACTTCACACTCTAATGGATACCCCGAAATTTTTTTTTTTCAATGTACTAAAATTACATTCAAACGTTCACTTTAATAATAATAATCATTATATTTCCAATCTCTGCTAAATCCTGTCGACAATGTTATCAATTAGTGAATGAATGTATTTTTTGCGGTATAAGATAAATAATATTCGTTAAGACCTATTCCGCTTCTTTTGATGTTAAAAAAAATTTTTTTATTATAACAAAATTTTTGCCGACATGTTTCAACCTGTAATTTCAGGTCCTTTTCAAGGCCTATTCTAGAAGGTAAAATACATGTGTCAAAAAAATTATAAAATGGAGAGTATTTAATCTATATGTATATACATATATATAAATTATCGCTGTTTACCTAAATTATAGAAAGTTTAAGGTTATACCGTAAATGATACGTTATCAATTTTTTGCAATTTTCACTTTATTTCAAACTTTGAACAATTTTACAAGAGAGAAAAAAATGTCAAAGTTACTCAAAAACTCAACATAGCCTTCACCGGTTTTTTTTTCTTTCTATAATTTAGGTAAACAGCGACAATTTATATATATATATATATATATATATATACATATATATACATATAGATTAAATACTCTCCATTTTATAATTTTTTTGACGCATGTATTTTTCCTTCTAGAATAAACCTTGAAAAGGACCTGAATTTACAGGTTGAAATATGTCGGCAAAAATTTTTTTATAATAAAAAATTTTTTTTCACATCAAAAGAAGCGGAATAGGCCTTAATGAACATTATTTATTTATTTATCAATTAATGATCCTGCTTTCGGATCCCGATCATCCCTTAATGTCCAACAGCATTCTGTAACGAAAAGTGAGAAACAGTTGGCTCATAAAGAATGCATGATATAAAGCTCTAATCACCAAATTCATTTGAATTTATTGATCAAAACTTGAAAACAAATAAATTAAACCTAAATATCAATATTTATTAAAATTTAGTATTTTTTAAGAGACTTTAACAATTTTAAGGGAATTTACCGTTGCATGAATTCTAATGAAGGAGCTTTCTTCTGCGGGTAATTGTAGCCGTAAACGTAGTAGCTTAAAATCAAATTCAGAATACACTGAATTACAGAATTGGTTTGCAAGACTATTTCATTTTCTATGATAACCAGTCAGAAAATGGTCTCCTCGTATAAAGATATCCCTGAAACAAAATGTAACATAAAATAAATCAATTTGTATCTAAAGTTTATTATTAGGGTGGGTCGAAAATAACCAATTTCAGAAATCGCAAATAATACCATGTCTAAAAGTAGTGCATTGGGACCCCCATTAAGTGTACTGAATGTGGAATCGATCGATTTAAATCTAGGTAACGCGCGCGAGCAAAATAGGTTTAAAACAATTATTTTATGCAGAATTTTAAAGTTTTTTTTCACTATCAATTTTATTACATTTTTGGGGTTGCCTAGAGTCTTCACAATTTTTGTCAGATTTTAAGATACTATTCTGCAAGAGATATTCATGTTTTAATATACGCTTATTTTTAAATGTTATTTTTCGCGCCCATAAAAACATAAAAAAATTTTTTTTATTAAATTATCAACAAAACAGTTGCGTTTCTTACAAAAAAAGAGAAAACCAAGAAGATTAGTTTTCTACTAAAAAAGTCGAATTTTCAATTTAAAAGGATCAATTCTCAACAACAACAAAAAACGAATTTTCAAGAAAATAATTATATTTTCAACCAAAGTGATGAACCTTCAACCCAAAAAAGAAATTTTTAACACAGTAGCTCAACTTTCACCCAATTAATTGAATTTTCAATTAAAAAGATCAATTTTAAACAAAATAGTTCAACTTTCAACCGAAAAAGATAAATTTTCAACTAAAATAATGAATCTTCAACTGGAATAGTTCAATCTTCAATTAAAAAAAGTAATTTTCGACAAACAAAAAAAAAAAAGAATTTTCTATCAAAGAAAACGAATTTTCAATTTAAAAAGATAGATTCTCAATAAAAAATGTAACAGTTATATTTCAATTTAAAAAATAAGTTTAAACCAAAAGCAAATTTTCACAAAAGTAACTGGAATCTTCAATTGAAAACAGTAATTTTCAACCAAAAAAAAAAGTATTTTCTACCAAAAAAGACGAATTGTCAACTAAAAAAGATAAAATTACAAGAAAAGAGGTCAAAGTTACATTTTCAAATAGAAAATTAATTTAAAAAAAAAACGAATTTTAAACAAAGTAGTTAAATTTTCAACCAAAGAGGTGAATTTTTTTAACTAAAATCATGAATCTTTAACTGGAATAGTTAAATCTTCAATTAAAAAAAGTAACTTTCAAGAAGAAAAAAAATTTTCTGCCAAGAATATTGAATTTTCAATTAAAATAAAACAATTCTCCAGAAAAAAAAAAGAAAAGTTACATTTTCAGTTCAAAAATTAATTTTAAACAACAAAAAAATGAATTTTCAACAAACTGGTTCAACCTATAATCAAGCAGTTTATATTTTAATTTTAGATAAAAAACGGTTGAATTTAACAAAAAAAGACGAATTTTACACAAAATACTTAGATAATTTTGTTAAAAAAGACGAAATATCTACTATGGCAGATGAATTTTTAAATAAAAAAGATGAGCTTAAAACTATAATTTAATTTTCAACCAAGTAATAATTTTTTTAGCTAAAAATATGTTCTTCAGGAGGAAACAACTACAAAAAAAAAATAAATAAAAACATAAATAAAAGGCAAATCAAATACTAAAGATAATATTTAATCAATGTAGTAGCAAAAATTCATTTTCAAAATTCTCTAACTTTTCTCTGACCAATTTTTCATTTTCCCTGACCAGAATCTTAATCTTGTAACATTTGAGTATAGAATCATTTATAAACGGAATAAAACAATTTGAATTTAAAAATTAAAAATGTATTATCCTTGAAAGCTATTTAAAGTGCCTCTTATAGAAATTTCCTGACTTTTGAAACATTTTTTTCACAATTCACAAAAGCCCTAGTAAAAATAAAAGTTAATAAAAGTTAGTAAAAATTTAGATAATTAAAAATATTTAATCAAAATAAATGTTGTAACTTTTATCGTTTCAAATTTCAAATTGCAACCAAAAACAAAAAATTTAAATTTTCAATAAAAAAATTAAATTTGAAGAAAAAAAATGTCTATTGAATTTAATCTATTGGAGGCTCGTAGGCGATGCATCGATAGACGTCCTGATCCTTTGCGTACCTGGTAACAACTGCTATGCGTTTTGAATTTTCTTCTTTGAAATCGGTCGTGATTCTTTTACGTTTTTTATTCTCCGGCTGTTTCAGATACCTAAAAAGTGATAAATTCAGTTAAGATTAACAATTTATTAAATTATATGAAGTAAACAATAATAAATAAAGATCATGTACTTCAGCCTCTCATAAATACGAAGTCTTAATGAATTTACTCCATTAGAGTAAACCGGACCATCTTCCATGTCGTACATATGTTAGAAGGCCTCCGGAAATTTTACAACTGTTTCCTTGACTATCTTCAACACGGAGAATATTTGTGTGTTAAATTTTACATAACTTAGTTCGGTAAACGGAGGACATTACGGCATTATATTAAAATTTCACTTTCAGTCATGTAAAATGAAATAGGGTAATATTTGATGTGAAAATATGAATTATTAATATAAATTCATTAAAATTTAAATCGCGATTCAGTCAGAATTAACGCAACTAGATAATAAAGATTACCTGACAGTTGGGTAAAATGAGATGTCGATTACCTACCAGTTAGGTAAAATTTCGTGCGCCAGCAAAAAAAAAACATTCTTGCTACAAACAGATTCTGTGGAAGGTCATCCACTACTATTGTTGGTACATATACACAATTTAACTTAAACAATTAAATTAAATTACAACACATTACATACGATAAAGTCGCACGCTTTTAACGATATTAACACTGTTAAAAATCTAAAACGCTGTGACGGGTTTCGAACCACCTAAGCTACGTTTAACGCGTTCTATCGCTAACAACTAAACCACACGGAAAAAATTTATCCGTAAAAAAGTCACGAACTAGTAGCTAGGTCTCGGATATGAGAAAAATTCATCGGATAGTTATGTATTTTCGTAAATAACCTGCGAACTTTGAGAAAGATTGACGAACTCGATGCGAAAATTCTAAAGCGGTTCACACTTCTTGTTTACGTGACTAATTACAAAAATATTACGAGTGATTGGGAAAAGATTCTCAGAGCACTCACGAGCTTGCCCGACAAATCTGGGAACTAGACCGTAGGTTCGCCTGTACGTGGCCCACACACACACTCTCCCAAACGCGCGGTACGTGTGTTCGCTCGTATGTGTGCCTCAAGCTCGTCGGATGAGTGGCTAGAAGTTTTATAATACCTACTTTGTTTGGCCTCGATGGCTGCGCGTGTTTACGCACTCCTTGTTTATGTTTAGAAATTGGTGAGTCAGCATTCTTTGAGGGTTCGAATCTTCTGAGTTGCGAATTTACAAATTAATATAAAATTAAATCGCACAAATAAAATTTTTCCTCTTTATATTTCAGTCTGAAATTTTCAGGAACTGTTCGTAGGAAATTCGAACTGTTCGTAAGAAACTTCGAAATTTATCCATATATTTCTCATAGAAATAAGGATGTAATGTTTCATTTTTTTATCTCGTATCCGAGACCTAGCTACAAGTTCGTGACTTCTTCACGGATAAATTTTTTCCGTGTACAAAAAAAACATCTGGTCCCCGTTTCATCGAAATTTGCTATTGTAACGTTTTATTAATGAGCTGACTTATAAATTTGTACTAAGTAAATAAAAACATTCTTTAGAAAAAGAACTCGGTTCATTTTCTAACATTTTGTTATAGATTTTACAGAAAATCTTATATTATTTGAGAACATTGTACATGATTTACAGAAGTTTCCTTATTATAGCGAGAAAATTCCAGTGAATTCAATATGAATGACAATTTTTTCCACTTACTTACAATTCTTTCTTTTGGTGGAAAATTAGTTTTTTTATTAAAAATAATTTTTTCAAACTAAAAAGTGAACTAAATTTTGTTTTGAAATTTTTTTATAGACATTTAATCTTTTCAGTAGCGAATTTTTTTGTTTCCTTGAAAATTTAAGTACTTCTACGGAAATTTAAGTAATTTGCTTAAAAACTTATTTCTCTATCTGAAAATTTAACTAATTTATTTTTTGTTGAAAATTTAGCTTTTTTAGTTAGTTTTGTTAAAAAACAGTTTTTTCTTATTAAAAATTAATTTTTCAAACTACAAATTCAACTAAATTTCTTCTCGAGATTCTTTTTCATACAAATTTAATCTTTTTGGTAAAAAATTCATTTGTTCTCTAACTAAAAATTAAACTACTCTATACTTTGTTAAAAATGTATGTTTTTTAGTTGCAAATTTATTAATTTAGTTGAAATTTTTTTTTTTTTTAGAAAATCAACTTTTTTGGTTGAAGATGCAACTATTGGGCTGAAAATTCCATTAAAAATAAAAATTTGGATGAAAAATTCATGTATTTTCTTAAAAATTATTCCTTCTGTGGTAGAAAATTAATATTTTTGAAATTTAAGAATTTTAAATTAGATTAAAATCAAATTCAAAATCCCATTTTACGTTTTTTTCAGGAATTCTATACATTAATCTGTTTGGTTGAAATTTTCATTTCCTTAGTTGAAAATTATTTTTTATATTGAAAATTAATTTTTTCAAATCAAAATTAAAAAATTAATTTTTTTAACTAAAAATTTAAATATATTCCATTTTTCATCACATTTTTTTTATAGCCATTACATCTTTTAGGCTGAAAATTCATTTGTTTGGTTCAAACTTTAACTAATTTGTTGAAAATTTATTTTATTTGTTTAAAAACTTATTTCTCTAACTGAAAATTAAACTATTCTATTCACTGTTTAAAATGTATGTTTTTAGTTGAAAATTTGTCTCGTTTTTTATAGAAAATTCTTCTTCTTGATTGTAAATTCGCCTAATCGATGAAATGTTTTTTTGTTGTTTTTGTTTGAAGATGCATTATTATAGTTGAAATCTCATTTCTTTTGTTGAAAATTGAACGAATTTTTTTGGAACTATGTTTTTTGTTGTTGTAAAAAATAATTTTTTCAACGAAAAAGGTAGCTACATCATTTTTGCTAGAAAATTGATCTTTTTAAGTTGAAAAATCACTTATTTTTTCAAAACATTTTCTCTTTCATGAGAAATTCAATTATTTATGTAGAAAATTCATATTTTTTTGTTATAAATTCAACTTTGTTTTCAAACATTAGTCTTCGCATTTTTATACGTCAATTTTTAAATACATTCTACTTTTATTTAGTAACTTAATAAGTATTATCTACTGAGACGAGAGGATAGTCTATATATTGGAATATTTTCTGAAATTCTACAATATACACCGAAACTTAAAAATGTTAAACATCCCTTGCGATTCTCATTTTACCCTACTGTTGTGTAATTCCTCTCCTAATAAAAGTGAAAATCTCATTGAAAATTCTGCAATCGATACTTTCTTTTAAGTGAATCGTTAATATCACACAAAAGTAAACTTTATATCATTCATTTAATAAAAATTTACAATACTTTGCGTTATTTAATAATATACTGGTATAAATATAATACAACCCTTATATTAATTATTACATATTAGAATTTTCACTTTTGGACTTGAGATTTTACATAACTCTTTTGTATTATTTATAGTTCTTTTTTGTATTAAATCCTAAAATAATTGTAAACTTTATCTAAATGCAGTAATTTCCTCCATTTACCTAACTAATTGGGTCAATTTTAATGAACAAATTTCCTCCGTGAAGGCATTACCAAAACTCAAAAGACTTATTGGCTCCTCGTTTAGAGGTAGGCCAGGATTCAGCAGATGGGCACCTATTAACTCCTATCTAATACAACGCTGCTGAAGGCTGGTAACCTTCTCAGTTCAAATCACCAACCAATTGAGACTCTCGGTTTCCTTTCTCTGTCCTCACCCCCCCCCCCTTCCCTCGTAACAGAAGTTTTGGTGGGACTGACGTTACGACTAGACTCTCCACCGTACGATGAATAATTACTTTACTTGGACATGATTTCGGCTCGCAAAACAAATCTCGCGCATAAAGGTGATAGTTGGGTGTACAATCTAAACATGAATAATACAAACAATAAAGTAGCCTCGGAATGGACTGAAACTTTGATTGACGAAATGCATACACACGGTAAACGTAAAGTTCGAGTTTCAGGCGATGAATGGAGACTGGGTGTTTGGAATGCTAGAGGAGTATACCATTAAGCCATTTCCCTTTCGGGGTAGGCGTTACACTACCCGATTCGGGTAGTGTTTCTAGGTTGATAACTTGTAGTAAATAGCTACAAGTGTAGGCTCACCACACCCACGATGTGCCAACAGCACTCAGTTTTCTCGAATGGTCACCCATCCAAGTGCTAACCGCGCCCAACGCTGCTTAACTTCAGTGATCTGACGAGAACTGGTTTTTTCAGCGTGGTATGGCTGTTGGCCATACCATCAGTGAATGATCTTAAAGCAAGAGAACTACGAGAAACTATGCATGCTAGGAAACTAGATATTTTATGTGTACCTGAGACGAAGAAAAAGGGTTGCGAAAGTAGAAACATAGAAAATGGGGTTTTGAAAGACGGTTTCGAAATATGGTCAGGAGTAGACAGTGAATCACATGGCAGTCAGGGGGTCGGTTCAATCATGAATGAAAAAGCAAGACAACATCTCAAAGATCATGGGTTTGTATCTCCCAGATTGTTGTGGGCTAAAATGAAGGTAGGAATCAGAAGATTATTCATCATAGCGTGCTACGCCCCAGTTGATAGTGACCCGAGAGAAGTCAAAGATGCCTTCTAGGACACCTTAAATGATACAATAAGTATTTGCGATCAAGGTGAAAGAATAATTCTGCTAGGAGATATGAACGGATGGGTCGGTATCCAACGTCAGGATACAGATACAGAAAGGGTGCTAGGTAAATTTGGGGGTGCAACAAGAAAAAATTATAACGGGGAAAAATTAGATAGCTTATGCTTAGAAAAGGGCCTATTTATTACAAATACTTGCTTTAGACACAAAATGATCCACATGTACACCTGGAGTAAAGGAAATAGCCACAGTATAATTGACTTTGTTATTGCGGATGAAAGACTAAGAGAAGTAGTTAAAGATACAAGAGTCATGAGGGGTTCCGAATGCAATACTGATCATGACCTCTTAGTCTTCAAAATAAATTTAGGGCGGGGATGGAGAAGAAAGAGAACACAAAAAAACGCGAATAAAGATTGAAAATTCACAGAAATCGGAAGTGCGAATAGACTTTCAAAATAGGCTAAACGAACGTAATAAACAATAAAGATATAGAGGGCATGTGGACTTTGCTACGGGATATCATCGTTGAAACTGCGACCGAAGTATGTGGTACGGCGGTTGTAGGAAGCAAATCTGGTGATGCATGGTGGAATGATGAAATTGAGGCAGCCCAAAAAGAAAAGAAAGAAGCGCACTAAAGAACGTTGCACATTACAGGTCATAGCGATGAGGAGAAAAATAGACTTGAAAATGATTACAGACACAAAAAGAGAAAAGTTAAACGACTAGTCAAAGAGAATAAAGAGAAAATCAGAACAGAAGAAGAGAGGAAAATACAAAACAGCTTTGAAGGAATTATGAAACTATTATATAAACAGTTGAAGGAAAGTAAAAATACAGAGTTTGCGAGCATGAGAAACAGCAAAGGTGAAATGCTATATGATATAGACGGGATAGTAGACGCTTTAAAAGACTCTTCTAAAGAACTATTAGGAGGTGAAGATATAGGACAACAAAACTGCGACATAGAACATAATGCATTAGAAAACCCAATTGAAAAAGTCTGTGTCACTGAGGTCAGAGACATAATAAAGAACTTGAAAAACGGTAAGGCTGCTGCTGTAGACAGTATCAGCGCTGAAATGCTTAAATCCGGTTTCGAGTACATACCTCACAGGTTGTGCGAATTGATAAATTTATGTATCGAGACGGGGGAAGTCCCAGACCATTGGAAAAAAGCGATTATCGTACCAATATACAAAAGAAAGGGAGATAAAAGCAACTGCAGTAATTACTTCTAAGTACTTCTAAGTACTTCTAAGTACCGTAAGTAAAATATACTTAAAAATACTTATTAGCAGGGTAATGGAAATCACAGAAGAAAATATATGGGAAGTCCAAAGTGGATTTATGCCAGGAAGATCATGTACAGATCAGATATTTAGCCTGAGACAGATCACAGAAAAAAGCTTGAGAGTAGGAAAGAAAGTTTTCTGTGCATTTATTGACCTAGAAAAGGCATCTGACAAGGTAAATAGAAGTAAACTCTGGGAAGTCCTTAAAGAGTACGGAGTAAATGGAGGGCTCCTACAAGCAATAAAAAAAATATATACAGGTAGTAAAGCGAGTGTAAGGGTAAATGGGAAACTGAGTGACTGGTTCGATATTATGCAAGGCGTGAAACAAGGATGCGTTATGTCCTCGTGGTTATTTATCATATTCATGGATAAGTGTCTAAGAACTGCACTCTTCGACGAAGAAGGTGTAGATCTCCAAACAGTTAAGGTACGTGGGCTAGCTTTCGCAGATGACAAGATTGGTATGGCAGAATCAGTCCAGGACTTGCAAAAAATGTTGAATAAACTTAATACAAGCATGAAGGACATGGGACTCAAAATTAATGTAAATAAGACAAAAATCATGGTGTTTGAGGGAAAAAGTGAGAAAACAATATGCAACATTGTCATAAATGATGAGAGATTAGAACAAGTTGACAAGTACGTATATCTAGGTAGTCTATTCACTAGCTACGGAAAAATAGATGGGGAGTTAGATAGGCGCATAAAGAAGGCTAGACAGGTTGTCGGTAGAGTAGGGTCCATCCTCATAAATAAAAACATATAAAAAAAAGCTAAAATGGCCATACATAATTCTATATTCGTACCGACTGTACTATACGGTAGCGAGACATGGATCTGTCAAGAAAAGGACAGGAGTAAACTTAACGCGATCGGCATGAAACCTCTGCGCATAATATGCGGGAAAACACTGATGGACAAAGTCCGAAACGAGACAATCCTCAAAGAATGTGGTACAGGAGAGACACTAGTTGACATATGGGAAAGAAATCAGTTAAGATGGTTTGGACATCTTGAAACAATGAAAGATGAACGACTGACCAAACAAGTGCATAAAGGTAAAGTAAATTGCAGAATGCCCAGAGGTAGACCGCCGAAAGAATGGTTAGAATCTGTAAATGAGACATTAATCCGTAGAGACATAAGAAGAAAGGAAAATGGCTTAATGGTATAATAATGATAATAATACATTTTACAAAAAACAAGTGGTTTCCTAAATTCCTTACCAGTTCCAGGTGTTTCATGCTTGTATTTGTGGCGTTTTTTTGAAATCAGTGGGAATAATTTTTGCCCAATTAAATTCTTAAAAGAAGCAAGAAAGGGTTTATCTGTCGAAACGGAAACAATCTCTGGTGAACATCCGGAGCATTGATTTTCATCAGTGATTGAAGATAAATTGCTTGTACTCGGACTCGAACATAGGCTCTCACTTGCCGACTCTCCTGTAATAAATAATTCCATATATTAGCTTAACATAACTTAACATAACATAACGAAATTTAAAACATTTCAATCCCTGTAAATATTATGTATAAATGCAGTTGACCTATTTTAAGAGTTCTGGGTGTCATTTCGTAGAAAAATCTTGTTAATTCTGGGTTTTCCCACCCATCACCTTTTGGAAGTATCATTAAACATGTTGGTATAGAATAATAAAAAAGTTTTTTTTATATCAACAAGATAAACAATATATTTGTTTAATTTATATATGGGTATTGTTAGATGATAAGAAGCCATAGAAGTTTCGTCAATAGGTCATTTGACGAGTCTCGAAGAGGCAAACAAATAAAAGGTTCAACAATAGGTCAAACGATGCGTCTCGAAGATGGTAACAAATAGACTAGATATCGTATTGTTGTATTTTGAATCTCTAAAATGTTTTTTTTCATGTAAACAGAATAAACCATGTTTTTGAAACTTCATAAATCGGTACTGGTGAGTCATAAAAGGTTCACCAATAGGTCGATCGATGCGTCTCGAAGATGCGAACAAATACACTTGATATCGTATTGCTGTATTCTGAATATCAAAAAAGTTTTTCTTATATAAGCAAGGTAATTTTTTTTTAATCTCTGAAATAAAAAGAGACTACTTCTAAATGGCCGATCGAAGTCAAAATCCTATCAGACCTGGACATCAGTTGGAGCTACAATTCGTCCAAATTTCATGATTATGCGGCTCTTTTAGTTTTCGAAATATGGTAAACAGAAAAAGGTTACACACACACACACATACAGAATTTTTTTGGAAATTGTATTTTCGAGCTTCTGGGTTCGAACCATATCGAAATTTGTCAGAAAAGTAGATTGGAAAATTTGGGTCATTACAAATCTCCCTCTATGATGAAGCAAAATCCAACTATTTTTGGTGAAAGCTAATTTTTTCATTTCAAAAGTATACTACTGTATATTTTTGGTTCAGAATTTATCTCTCTTAGCTACAAATTATACTATTTGGTTGAGAATGTAACTATCCGGTAGAAAATTGGTGTTTATTAGTTTAAAATTTAACTAATCCATTTTTGGCTGATAATTGATTGTTTTTAGTTTAAAATTCAATGATTAAAGATTTCATTAAGAATGAATCTTGTTTGGTTGAAAATGAAATTGTTTGGCTGACATTTCAACTGCTTTGTTAAAAATGCATTTTATAGGTTGAAAATTGAACTATTTTGTTTATAATTCGCTTTTTTTTTTTGTTGAAAATTAATTATCTTACCTGAATATTTACCTACTCCAATTTTGGCTAAAAATTGATCGTTTTTCGTTAAAAATTTAACTATTCCTTCAAAAATTAAATTTTTAGTAAAAAATTCATATTTTTGGCTTAAAAATTCAAATATTTTGTTGCAGATTTAATTATTTTGTTGAATATTTGTTTTCATCTATAAAAAATTCGTCCTTTTAGATTGAAAATTCATTTAATTTGGTAGAAAACTTCTTGGTTGAAAATTAATAATTCTTGGTCGAAAATTCAATTACACGGTCGAAGTTGAACTGCTTTATTAAAAATACATTTTATTCGTTGAAGATTTGACTATTTTGTTGCAAATTCGTTATTTTTTATTTGAAAATTAACTGTCTCACCCAAAAATGTAACTATTTCATTTTTAGCTAAAAATTTATCGTTTTTATTTGAAAATTGAGTCATTTAGTTGAAAATTAATTTTTTCTGCTGAAAATACACATTTTTATTTGATAGAAAATTCATCTTTTTGGCTTGAAAATTCAGATGTTGTTTTGAAGATTCGTTTTCTTTGATTAAAAATTCTATTATTTTGATAAAAAATTCAACTATTTGATTGAAAATTAACTTTTTGTTAGAAAATTCATATCTTCCGGTTGAAAATTAAACTATTTTGTTGAAAATATTTTTTTATATGGATTCAACTAGTTTTTTGAAAAGTCGTATTGTCTGCTTGTGAATTAACATATTTGTTGAAAATTCATATTTTCGGGTTGCGAATTCAACTGTTTCGTAGAAAATTCGTCTCTTGGCTAGAAAATTCCACAATCTGGTATAAAATTAAACTATTTAGTTGAAAATAAACTCTTTTGTTGAAAATTCAATCATTTGGTTAAAAATTTATTGATTCATTTGAAAGTTTAACTATTTGGTAGAAAATCAACTTGTTGTTTGAAAAATAATATTTTAGGGTTGGAAATTTAACTGCTTTGTAGATAATTGGTCTTATCGGCTTCAAAAAAGTCATTTTAATGGTTGAAGATTTAATTATTTTGTTTAAAATGTTTTTTTTTATCATTGAAAATTAATTTTTTCAACTGAAAATTTAACTATTACATCATGGATTGAAAATTTATAGTTTTCAATTGGAAATTCAACAATTTGTTAGAAATTTGATGTATTTTGTTGAAAATTCGTTCTCTTTTTTGGTGGAAAATCAGTTTTTTCAATTAAAAATTTAACTATTCCAGTTTTTGTTAAAAATTGATAGTTTTTAGAAATTTAACTATTTGTCTTAAAAATTCAACTGTTTTGTTAAAAATTCATTGTTTTTGTGGTTGAAATATCAACTTTTACATTTTTTATTGAGTATTCATTTTTCTTGAATGAAAATTCAACTACTTGGTTGACAGTTGAACTTCACCGATGAAAATTCATTTTTATGCTGTTGACGATTCGCCATTTTAGTAGAAAATTCAACTATTTTGTTGAAAAGTTAATTATTTTGTTAAAAAATCAAGAAATTTGTTTGATATTCAACTGATTTTTAAACTTTTGTCTTTTTGGCTTGAAAAATCAACTATTATGTTCAAAATACAACAGTTTTTGGTTGAAATTTAATCGTTTCCGATTAAAAATTCAACCATTTGGTTGAAAATTCGTCTTTGTAAATTCAAAATTCAACTATATTGTTGACAATTCGTCCCTTTGGGTTAAGAGTGCCACTATTTGGTTGTAAATGCAACTGTTTGGTTGATTTTTTTTTTATTTCACTATTTGGTTAAAAATTCACCTTATTGTTCGAGAATTCAACTATATGGTTAAAAATTCAGCAATTTTCTTGAAATTTTAATTATTTTCTCGAAAATGTTACCATTTTGTTAAAAAGTTATCTTTTTTGTTAATAAATTCAACTGCTTTGTTGAAACTTCGTCTTCTTGTATTGAAATTTCATCTTTTCTAGTAGAAAATTTCTTGTTTGAAGAATGAACTGTCTTCTAAAAAATTCCTCTTTTTGGCTTGAATATTCGACTATTCTGTTCAAAATGTAGTTGTTCTTTGTTGGATTTATTTCTTTTTGTTTGAAAATTTTACCATTTGTTTGAAAATTCGTCTATCTTGGTTGAAATTACAAATAGTTGGCTGTAAATGCAGCTGTTTGATCTAAAATTAATTTTTTTATTCTGTGAAATATTCAACAATTTTGTTAAAAAATCATCTTTTTTGGTTGAAGAATTAATTTTTGCGGGTTTAAAAGTCCACTGTTTTCTAAATAATTCGACATTTTGTTTTGAAAACTAAGCTCTCTTGTTGAAAATGCATATCTTTCGGTAGAAAATTAATCTTTTGGTTGAAAATTCAACTCTTTTTTTAAAAATGTAGTTTTCGAAGGGTCCCTTAAAAGAATTAAAAAACATGATAAATGTCCTATGAATGTCTCCTCAGTAAATTTGTAAAAATATTAATAACACTTCAAAACTATACATATACAGTAAAAAATATATAAAAGCTTCATTTTTTCTGTTTATCGTGTAAAATGATCATTTCTACGTGTATGCTGGTCGTGGTCTATTAAAAGTAATGAAGGTTGCAAAATTTTGTTTATAAAACCCTCGTCGCCAAATAATGCAAATGTGCACTCACTGCACCTCCTTCAAGTCTTTTTGGCATAAATGAATCCTTCGTGACTCGCCTTCCAGTGGTTTTGAATGTCGACTACCTTTCCAATGTACTATACGTTACATATTAAATCTATTATACAGATTAGTTTCATATTTGGGTGGTCCAAATTTATCCCTGAAATTTTTTTTTAGTAGAGTACAAAGTACCCCCCCCCCATCCAATATTTTTCATTACCGGACAAATAAAATTTAAGGTATTATTATTATTATTATTGTTATTATTATACCATTAAGCCATTTCCCTTTCGGGGTAGGCGTGACTTGCTCGGTTGGAAAATAGTAGTGTGTATATGGGTGTATAGGTATAAGGTAGGTAGGTATATAGGTATGAGGTAGATAGGTATATGAGTGTTAGGTATAGATATTTTAGATTGATCTGGAATTATCGTGTTATTTATTTAAATGACACGTTTATTCCGCAACACTGCTCCGACCCAGGTTGCTGATCAATCTCTCGAGCGATCACCCCAAGTGAAGAGCCTCACAAAATTGTTATGTATGGTTCTCCACTTGGGCCCATTAGTATCCAAGGTCTTTGTTTCAGGCGTCATTCATTCTACTGTCACTCTGTTTACAAACTATTTGTCGCCACACTTTTCTGTCCTGGCATACTACTCTAGCTTCCTTCACGTCCATGCATTTTTTCATGCAAGCTCTTGTGTTTCTATGGCTTCTTATGTCTCTACGGATTAATGTCTCATTTACAGATTCTAACCGTTCTTTCGGCGGTCTACCTCTGGGCATTCTGCCATTTACTTTACCTTTATACACTTGTTTGGTCAGTCGTTCATCTTTCATTTTTTCAAGATGTCCGAACCATCTTAACTGATTTCTTTCCCATATGTCAACTAGTGTCTCTCCTGTACCACATTCTTTGAGGATTGTCTCGTTTCGGACTTTGTCCATCAGTGTTTTCCCGCATATTATGCGCAGAGGTTTCATGCCGATCGCGTTAATTTTACTCCTGTCCTTTTCTTGACAGGTCCATGTCTCGCTACCGTATAGTACAGTCGGTACGAATATGAAATTATGTATGGCCATTTTAGATTTTTTTGATATGTTTTTATTTGTTAGGATGGACCCTGCTCTACCGATAACCTGCTTACCCTTATTTATGCGCCTATCTAACTCCCCATCTATTTTTCCGTCCCTAGTGAATAGACTACCTAGATATACGTACTTGTCAACTTGTTCTAATCTCTCATCATTTAGGACAATGTTACATATTGTTTTCTCACTTTTTCCTTCAAACACCATGATTTTTGTTTTATTTACGTTAATTTTGAGGTCCATGTTTTTCATGCTTGTATTAAGTTTATTCAACATTCTTTGCAAGTCCTCGATTGATTCTGCCATAACAATCTTGCCATCTGCGAAAGCTAATCCACGTACCTTGACTGTTTGGAGACTTACACCTTCTTCATCGAAGAGTGCAGTTCTTAGACACTTATCCATGAATATGATAAATAGCCACGAGGACATAACGCATCCTTGTTTCACGCCTTGCATAATATCGAACCAGTCACTCAGTTTCCCATTTACCCTTACACTCTCTTTACTACCTGTATATATTGTTTTTATTGCTTGTAGGAGCCCTCCATTTACTCCGTACTCTTTGAGGACTTCCCAAAGTTTATTTCTATTTACTTTGTCGAATGTTTTTTCTAGGTCAATAAATGCACAGAAAACTTTCTTTCCTACTCTCAAGCTTTTTTCTGTGATCTGTCTTAGGCTAAATATCTGATCTGTACATGATCTTCCTGGCATAAAACCACTTTGGACTTCCCATATCTTTTCTTCTGTGATTTCCATTACCCTACGAATAAGTATTTTTGAGTATATTTTACTTACGGTACTTAGTAGGCTGATACCTCTGTAATTATTGCAGTTGCTTTTATCTCCCTTTCTTTTGTATATTGGTACGATAATCGCTTTTTTCCAATCGTCTGGGACTTTCCCCGTCTCGATACATAAATTTATTAATTCGCACAACCTGTGAGGTATGTACTCGCCACCGTATTTATAAGCATTTCAGCACTAATACTGTCTATGCCAGCAGCCTTACCGTTTTTCAAGTTCTTAATTATGTCTCGGACCTCAGTGACACAGACTTTTTCAATTGGGTTTTCTAATGCATTATGTTATATGTCGCAGTTTTGTTGTCCTATATCTTCACCTCCTAATAGTTCTTTAAAAGAGTCTTTTGAAGCGTCTACTATCTCGTCTATATCATATAGCATTTCACCTTTGCTGTTTCTCATGCTGGCAAACTCTGTACTCTTACTTTCCTTCAACTGTTTATATAATAGTTTCATAATTCCTTCAAAGTAGTTTTGTATTTTGTTCTCTTCTTCTGTTCTGATTTTTTCTTTACTCTCCTTGACTAGTAGTTTCATTTTCCTCTTTTTGTCTTTGTAATCATTTTTGAGTCTATTTCTCTCCTCATCGCTAAGACCTGTCATGTTTAATGTTCTCTTGTGCGCTTTTTTCTTTTCTTGCTTGGCTGCTTGAATTTCATCATTCCACCACGCATCACCAGACTTTCTTCCTACCACTGCCGTACCACACACTTCAATTGCAGTTTTAACAATGATATCCCGTAATAAAGCCCACGCGCCCTCTATATCTTTATTGCTCGTAAGCGCTTCCCAAGTTGCCCTATCTATGCGTTCGCTTAACTTATTTTGAAACTCTATTCGCACTTCCGGTTTCTGTAAATTTTCAATTTTTAATTGAGTTTGTTTCGTTTTTTCTGTTCTCTTTCTTTTCCATCCCAGGCCTAAGTTTATTTTAGAGATTAAAAGGTAATGATCAGTATTGCATTCGGAACCCCTCATGACTCTTGTATCTTTGACTAGTTCTCTTAGTCTTTCATCCGCAATAACGAAGTCAATTACACTGCGGTTATTTCCTTTACACCAAGTGTACGTGTGGATCATTTTATGTCTAAACCAAGTATTGGTAATAAATAGGCCCTTTTCTAAGCATAAGCTAACTAATTTTTCCCAGTTATAATTTTTTCTTGTTGCATCCCCAAATTCACCTAGCACCCTTTCTGTATCTGTATCGTGACGTTGGACACCGACCGATCCGTTCATATCCCCTAGCAGAATTATTCTTTCACCTTGATTGCAAATACTTATTGTATCATTTAAGGTGTCCCAGAAGGCGTCTTTGACTTCTCGCGGTTCACTGTCAACTGGGGCGTAGCACGCTATGATAAATAATCTTCTGATTCCTACCTTCATTCTAGCCCACAACAATCTGGGAGATACAAAATCATGATCTTTGAGATGCTGTCTTGCTTTTTCATTCATAATTAAACCGACCCCTTGACTACGATTTGATTCACTACTTACTCCTGACCATATTTCAAAACCGCCTTTCAACACCCCATTTTCTATGTTTCTACTTTCGCAACCCTTTTTCTTCGTCTCAGGTGCACATAAAATATCTAGTTTCCTAGCATGCATAGTTTCTCGTAGTTCTCTTACTTTAAGATCATTCACTCCTCTAGCGTTCCAAACACCTAGTCTCCATTCATCGCCTGAAACTCGACCTTTACGTTTACCGTGTGTATGCATTTCCTCAATCCAAGTTTCAGTCCATTCCGAGGCTACTTTATTGTTTGTATTATTCATGTTTAGATTGTACACCCAACTATCACCTTTATGCGCGAGATTTGTTTTGCGAGCCGAAATCATGTCCAAGTAAAGTAATTATTCATCGTACGGTGGAGAGTCTAGTCGTAACGTCAGTCCCACCAAAACTTCTGTTACGAGGGAAGGGGGGGGGGGTGAGGACAGAGAAAGGAAACCGAGAGTCTCAATTGGTTGGTGATTTATGCTGAGAAGGTTACCAGCCTTCAGCAGCGTTGTACTAGATAGGAGTTAATATGTTATATATAGATATATATGTAATTTTCTCCTGCTTGAAATATTAAAATAGTTATAATAATTGAACTGCAATATTATGATTTAAATCCTTAAAAATGAGTGATTTAGAAAGATTTTTTAGGGATAATCTCGGATAAGTTAAAGAAACCTCTGAAATACCGTAATTTCCCTGATTTATCGCGTGGAAATTCTTTGAAAAGGGACCAAAAAATTACTTCAAAAAGTCAGGGAAAAACCATAAAATTAATTCCTGTAATTTGTCAAAAAGAAGTCCTACCCCAACATGTCAGGATTTTCAAGAAATAAAAGATCAATTGGAAATTCCTTCGCATACCTAGTTCTTTCAAATTCGATAAAGAGCCATATATAAACATATATATCAAATTTTCTCCTGCTTGAAATATTGAAATACTTATAACAATTGAACTGAAATATCACAAGTTTAAGGGAAACTTAAAATGCATTTAGGAATCTTTGAAAACAGCGCGTCAAGTGAAACATCATCAGTTTAATTTTTGAGTTTTTAACCGCTTTGAAGTATCTTTAGAGTTCAAAAAAGAACATGCCGACCTTCATGATTGTTTTTAGGGGAGCCTAAAGGGTATAATCTCTGTTAGATGAATTTTTATTTTGACTAAAAATAATAATAGTTCATAAAATTGGCACTCATGAGCATGAGTTCTTCCCTTTTTTCCATTAATGGTTGTTATCAGACAATACTCAAAAGTTTTTTTTTTCAAAAGTCAGATATTACTTGTCCAGTGAATGTATATTGTAGTCCGTAACATTTTTGGTTCGTTTAAGTCAATAGAATACTTTTTTGCATTTCTTTTACTATCATCACATATATATGTTAATAGTGAGCACCCCTTTTTTGTACAGGAGTTTATCATAGCCTAAAAATTATCCGATTTTTTTCAAAGAAGGCTCAAATTATTATTCTTTTTTATTAAAGATTGAAAAATAAAGAAATTCCGTTTTCCAGACGACTATGCTGGAGGCTTTTTTATTAGCCTGATTTATGTCGAAGATGTATCAAACTGAAGATCCTGGAACGTAGATGTGCACTAAACAATAAAATTTACTATATCATACTGATTTTCTTTTGTTTGAAAGATGAAAAAATGAGAAAAATAAGGAAATTTCATTTTATGGACCACTAGCTGTGCTGAAATTTGTTCTTTCAGTTTCATTGTCTTCAATTATGGATTGAACATCTTGAAATGTAGATGTGCATTACCACATAAGATTTGCTACATCATAATATAGTTTTTTTATATCAATGGATAAAAACGAGAAAAATTGGGAAATTTCGTTGTTTATTTCACTATTCTTGAAGTTTTTTTTAGTCTAATTTTCTTCAGTGCTGTCTCAAATTGAAAAATGAGAAAAAAAAGAAATTTCGATTTTTAGAACACCATATGTTGGAAGCTTTTCTCTTAATTCGATTTTTCGGAGATGGCTCAAGTTGAAGGTCTTGACATGTAGATGTGTACTGAAAAATAAAATTCGCAATCTTATAGTATTGCTGTTTTGTTATTAGTATGTAAAAAATTAAGAAAATGAGAAAATATCGTCTGTTTCGATCACTATGCTGGAATCTTTTCTTTTAGTTCGATTCTCTTCGAGGATAGCTGAAATGAAAGGTCTTGACATGTGGATATGTATTAAAAGATAAAATATGCCATGTAAAGGTATTGCTTCTTTTGTTATCAGTGGGTAAAAAATTAGAAAAATAAGAAAATTCCTTTTTTTTATACGGGTGTGCTGGAATCTTTTCTTTTAGTTTGATAGTCTTAGAATATTGCTGAAACTAGATGTCTCAGCATGCACATCTTCATTGAAAATAAAATTTTATATGTAATAGTGTTATTTTTTTAACGGAGGTTAGAAAATAAGAAAAACGAAGAAATTTATCTTTATTAGACCACTATATACTGGAATCTGTTCTATGAGTCCGGGTTTTTCTGGGATGGCTGAAATTGAAAGCCTTGACATGTAGATGTGCATTGAAAAATAAAATTTGCCATGTCACATCATTGTTTTTCTGTTACCAGTGTGTAACAAATTAGAAAAATGAGCAAATTTCTCCTTTTTTATTACTATGTAGATGTTCATTGAAATGACTGTAAATTTTCATCAAAAATGAAAATTTGCTTTTCTGTAGAGATGGTTTTTTGTTATCAGTGGGTAAAAAATAAAAATAAAATAAGGAAAATCCGTTTTTTTTACCCCTATGCTGGATTCTTTTCAAGTTGTTCGATTGTCTTTGAAAATGGCTGAAATTGAAGGTCTTGACATTTAGATGTGCATTACAAAAAATAAAATCTGCCATGTTCATTTTTCTTTTTTTGAGGGGTTCTTCCTCTAATCACCCATATTAAAATATCTCTAATGTACATTTACCCTTTCCATTTTATAATTTCTGATTTTAGTTTTACAATTAGAACGAAAAATTTTGTGTATATATAAAAGGAAAGTTTTCATATAAAAATATGAGATTATACATTCAGAGAATGTTTTTAGAAGTGAAGTATTATAAGTATAAAATATTTTTCAGTTTAAAGCAGAAAAATGATTTTCACGGTTCTAACTAAAAAAATATTATTTTCCTGAACCAAAAGACGGGAAAAAAATTTGTACAAAATACTCTGAGGTTAGCTTAAAATTAACTATTCCAAATTTATTTCATTTAATATTGCACGACAACCCTATTGACACGTATGTAATCGTTTTCAATTGGTTTACGATTTTTAAAACAATTTTCATTTGTTTAAATAATGTGGTCTTCCCACAAACTCATGAATGCGTAGATTTTTCTATAATTAATGAGAAATTTAGTCATTGTCAAGGGCATTAATTTTTGTTGGAAGATTTTTCCAAAACTGTTTCTTTAAGACATTTCGCAATTGTTTAAACAATTTTAAGATCCATTTGTTGGATCTTTTTGCGTCATTTTCCGCTTCATGAAAAATAGGTAGGAAACTCTAGCTTTTTTTTTAATGTTTGATTAACAATCTATATATCAGGAAAAATTCTCATTCGTTTACAGGGGGGATTTTAGGAAAAGAAAACAAATAATTTATAGAACAGAATTTAGTATTATTCTTCTGGAATGAAATTATGCTAAGAGTATAAAGTATCCATGAATTATTGTGAAAAAAATTGAAAAAATTTATTCAGGCAAATATAAATTGTTTAAAACGTTGTCGAAACACCCTTTTAAATACCTTGAAATCTTCAAAATTCCATTACAATCCTCTATCATCCTTCAAAATTCGTGAAAATATTTCGATATCACATGAAATCCTTTGAAATACAGTGACTTATTTTGAAATATTTTAAAATCTCTTGAAATCCCTTAAAAACTGTTGAAATACTTTTAAATCACTGGAAATCTATCAAATCAAAGGAGTGTTATAAACATTTAATGAATCCTTACAAAACGGGCGGAGGGGGTCTATAATTGCGAAAATCGTCCTTTATTAATAATTGGGCGTTCCCTTGTCACTATAAGGCAAACATGTGATATTTATGTCAAAAACGGTCGGTTTAAAAAATTAAGTGACTATGTGGAAAAAACCTAGGCATGTTTCTGAATTGGATCCCCAGTGATTGGCACCTACGTGGATTGAATTCCAAATACAAGTGCGCATACGTGCGGATGCTGTTGCAACCGCCTTTAAGGGAATATAGACTCAAAGGCAGAAGGCAGAATTGGCCTAAAAATGCATAGAATGAGTTTCATTCTGATACGTGCGGTTACAAAATAATAATAATAAAAAACAACAATAATCTTAAACAATTCTCATTTTTCGATGACTGAAAGTCAAGTGCAATATATAATATATTATATCAAGACCCCTTAATGGATGAGCAGTGCGTATATGTGTACCTATACCATGACTGGTTAGTACGTGGGGTCAATATTAGGGTCGAATTACCAGGACATTATAGGGCACTATATCTGCCTTATCAGGCAATCTAATGGACGCTCCCGCATCCAAAATGGATCCACCTCGACTATTCTGTTCAGAACCCAGAATCACAGATTCAGATGTTAATTTGTCAGTCTATGCATGCATATTATCTTGTATATTAGGAATCATTAAAAAAAATTGTCGAATACGAATACGCTAGGCATCAAAAAGTCACTCTGATGCAGAAAACAAGATGTTTGCATATTATCAGTGTAACAGTGGAGTTTAATGATAAAATTTAAGATTTTTTAAATTGTAGAATAAAGTTTTGCCATTGAAAATATTTAATGAATATAAAATAAAAGCAACCATCCCATTCGGCAGTATTATGTTTATATAATATTAGGAATCATTACCAGAAGTCAAAATATAACAAAAAAACTAAAATTGGAATATGTGCTGTACGGCAGCGAGACATGGACCTACCAAGAAAAGGCTAAGAGTAAAATTAACACGGTTATAATCATTAGCCAAATATTTTTCTGATATAGATTTCTCTAAGATTTCTTATCAGAAGTTTAATTAATTTTAGTATTACACGGAAAAATATATATAAGCTGTAAAGATCCATGAGGAGAGAGAGCTTCACATGGTGACTTTGTCAAACTCCTCGCCTGGAGTGATTGCTAGAGAGATTTATTTTATTTTTTTATTTAACCCACTCGCACTTTTCTCACATGAACTCCTTGATACCCGACAGTATAACGAGGCTAGAACCAAGTGATTCATGCTTATCCTAAAGGAGATTTGGCTTAATGGTAAAATAATAATAATAAATAATTATAAAAAATTCTTTGTTATGCACGTTATTGTGAATGTCTTCTCACCCCCTTCCATTTGTAGTTATAATTTTTAGAGAGGTGAGGGGCCGTCCATAAATTACGTTAGC
>CAKNYM010053037.1:496846-556613 GCA_932195095.1 Andricus curvator
GGGGGGGGGCTACAATTGAACTGACTAGTTACGAAAATGTGTTCAATTACGCTTGTCCCCCTTTCCAGGTTTAAGTTGGGGGGGGGGGCTAGACATATACGGACTACTTACGAAAATGCGTTCAGTTACGCTTTTCCCCTTTTCCAGGTTTAAATGGGGGGGGCACGCATTTTCTGACTGGTTACGGAAATGTGTTCAGTCACGGTCGTCCCATTTTCCAGATTTAATTAGGTGGGGGGAGGCTACAAATATACTGACTAGTTACGAAAATGCGTTCAGTTACGCTCGTTCCCTTTTCTAGGTTTGAGTTGGGGGGGGGGGGGCTACGTATTTACTGACTGGTTACGGAAATTTCTTCAGTCACGGTCGTCCCCTTTTCCAGGTTCAAGTGGGGGAGGGGGGCTACACATATACTGACTAGTTACGAAAATGCGTTCAGTTACGCTCGTCCCCTTTTCCAGGTTAAAGTTGGGGGGGGGGGGGGTACGTATTCACTGACTAATTACTAAAAATGGACGAGAAAGAAAGGAAAAGAAGGGACAAGCGTGACCAAGCGCATATATCTGTAACTGTTTTCTTGTTTTTATTGTTTTTCCAACGCAATCCTCTTTTTCTCAAAAAATAATGGTTTCGGGCGAAAAGTGTATGATACAAAAAAGATGTATTTTTATACTAGCTAGAACTTTTGTTTGAAAAATTTTTCAAAATTCTTCGTATTTACTGAGATAAACAAAAAAATCATGATTTTAATGGGGTTTCTTATGGTTTTTACCATGAAAACGTCCTTGTCGCCAATTTTCACCATGATTTTCGTAATCAACGAATCAAAATACGTAAGTATACGTGGTTTCAACAAAATCGGAGGTAACCACTATTCGGAACTTATCCTTTTTTTTTAGTTTCTCTTAATTCACCCTGAAGTCATCTTGAATTCTTAGGCATTTCAAAAATTTCTTTTAAGTTCCCTTTAACTTTTCTAAATTCACTCCAAACTTAATGATTTCTGGATCTTTGGTTTGGTTGAGGATTTAAAAATTTGGTAGAAAATTAAATTATTCAGTTTAGAATTAACTTTTTCGTTAAAAAAATCATATTTTTGGGTTGTAAATTCAACCGTTTTGTAGATAATACGTCCTCTTCGTTTTCAAATTCAAAAATTTTGTTGAAAATTAATGTATTATGTTAAAAATTCTTGTTTTTTAATAGAAAATTAATTTTTTTGTTAAAAATTCATGTTTGTGCTTAAGAATGTAACTATTTGTTTAAAAATCCATGTTTTTAGTTGAAAATTAAACTGTAAGGTTGAAAGTTGAACTAGTTTGTTAAAAATTTATATTTTCTTAAAATTCACATCTCTACTTGAAAATTGAACGTTTCCGTTTTAAAAAGAAAATCTTCCGGATTAAGAAATCATCTTTTGAGTTGAACTCTTTTGTTGAAAATTCATTATTTTAGTTGAAAATGCATCTCTTTTGTTGGAAGTGTAACAATTTTGATAAAAAATCTTTTTTTTTTTCTTTGAATATTGATTTTTTTAACTAACAAGGTAACTATTCCAATTTTGGTTAAAAATTGATACTTTTATTGAAAATTGATCCTTTCTACCCGAAAGTTCATATATTTTGTAAATAATTCGTCTCTTTTTGTAGGAAATTAATCTTCACGGTGGAAAATTCATTTTTTTTTTCGTTAAAAATGCAGCTTTTTGGGCCTAAAATTAATCTGGTTTGGTTGAGGATTCAAAAATTCGGTAGAAAATTAAACTATTCGGCTTAAAATTAACTTTTTTGTTAAAAATTAATTTTTCTGTTGAATGATATTTTTGGGTTGAAAATTCAACCATTTTGTAGGTAATTCGGCCTTTTGGCTTCAAAATTCAATAATTTTGTTGGAAATTAATGTATTTTATTGAAAATTCGAGTTTTTTGGTAGAACATTAATCTTCTTGCTGGAAAATTTATCTTTTTGATTGAAAATTTAACTATTTGGTTAAAAATTCACCTTTTTTAGTTGAAAATTCAGCTACTTGGTTAAAAGTTGAACTAGTTTGTTAAAAAATATTTATTTTTTAAATTCATAATTTTAGTTGAAAAATTGTCTCTTTTGTTGAAAATGTAACTATTTTGTTTGAAATTAGTTTTTTTTTTTTTTTGGTTAAGAATTAATTTTTTTAATCGACAATGTAACTATTCTATTTTTGGTTAAAAATTTATATTTCTTATTGAAAATGGATTTTTTCTTGTTGAAGGATCAGACATTTTGTAGTAAATTCGTCTTCTTTTGTAGAAAATTAATCTTACTGAATTAAAAATGCAACTACTTATTTGAAAGTTGAACCAATTTCTTAAAAATTCGTTTTGTTACTTGAAGATCCATCTCTTTAGTTGGAAATGTATCTACTTGATTGAAAGTTGATCTAGTTTGTTGAAAATTCACATTTTTTCATATTTTTTTTTTGGACAAACATTAATTTATTTATCTGAAAATTTCACTCCTCCATTTTTGGTTCGAAATTTATCCTTTGTAAGTAAAAAATTCATGTATTTTTTTGGAAATTGTTTTTTTTTTCACAGAAAATTAATCAATATGGTATTTACATTTATTTTATTTGAAAAAATTTATTCCTCCATTGTTACCCTATTGTCGTCAAAAATCACTCTCTTTCCTATGTTTTGATAGAATTTTGGACTACGTTACTTTTCGGTTGGGTGGGGGGAAAGGACATAACTAAAGTTGTCAACAAGGGTGACAGAGGGGGGGGGGGGGATCCTAAAATTGTCAAAGTAGTTTCTGGACATAACTATAACTTGTGTCTCATGACTCGGGACATCTGAATCTATGCATTAGTACAGGCAACATAAGGAATTCAGCCCCTGACTGTTGCCACTTGCCACTTGCCCTTTCACGTCTGGCTAGCAACTTAATCTTCAGGGAGTTGAGTAATTAAGAAGTAAGTAGGAGTCCCAACAGTCACTGGCCAACTTGAACACAAGACACTAATTTAATAACTCACCATACTTTTTATTCGCTGCCCACGTTATTCGCAAATGCATACTTTAATGCACGCATCTTAATGCCATCATGTCCTTCTGCATCGACGTGATTAATTGAAATATTTATCACAGCATTGTCACACTAGGGAGCTTCCACATTTTACGTGACAATCTGAAATAGGGGGGGGGGGGGGGCTACAAAAAATGGTTTCTTAGCCTATTAAGACGTTAATTAAGTCTTTGAAACCTCCCTTCCTCCCTTCCTCCCCTCCACCCCCCTACGTTCCCCTAGATTCCCCTACTTACCCTCCCCTCACTTCAACCTTCGCACCCCCTTCCCGATCTTCTTCCTCCACTACTGCATCTGTTCACGCTTCCCCTTCAACTACTTCTCTTCACGGTATTCACTGCCCCCCTTACTTACCCCTCACTTCCCCTACTTTTCCACCCCTCATGTCCCCACACTTCCCTTTACTTCACCTACTTCCCCACGCCTAATTTCCCCTTATTTTCCATCACTTCCCCTCCCCTCACTTTGCATTACTTCCTCTCATTTCCCCTTTCTATACTTCCCCACCACTTATTTCCTTCACTTCCCCTACTTCCCCTTCCATAATTTTTCCTCACTTTCCCTACTTGGTAAAAAGTACGAAGGATAGTCGGATAATCGACCGAAACTATAAGGGTTTCTGTCCGGAGCTATGAAACCCAAAAACTAAAATTTGAATCCTTTTTGATTCAATGAAGACCAATTTTATAGAAGCAAAAAATTCTGTAGTTCCATTTTCAACCAAATAGTTCATTTTCAAACTAAAAAAACGAAATTTTTAGAAGACAGTTGAATTTTGAACCCGAAAAGTTGAATTTTCGCAAAAAAATTAATTTTTAGCCAAGAGAATTGAATTTTTAACCAAGAAAGATGAATTTTCTACTATAAAAGATGAATTTAAAACAATAGTTGAATTTTCAACAAAATAATCAAACGTTCAACAAAATAGTTGCAGTTTTTACGTTTTAGCTAAATTTTCAAACTACAAAGATGAATTTTCAATCAAGAAGATTAATTTTTAACCAAAAATAATTTTAAACAAAATAAACGAATTGTTAACTAGTTGAATTCAACGAACAAAGACGTATTTTTAACATAATAGTTGAGTCCTCCACGAAATAGATGAATTTTCAACTAACAAGATCAATTTTCTACCAGAATAGACAAATTTTTAACAAAATAGTTCAATTTTCTAGCTAAAAAGTCAAATATTTTAGAAAGCGGTTGACATTCAATCCTGAAAAGAAGAATTTCTAACATGAATGTTAATTTTGAATCAAGAAAGGTAAATCTTCAACAGAATAGTTGAATTTTCAATCAAAAATGGAATCGTTAAATTTTCAGTTTAGAACACTCATTTTCAACAAACAAAAAAACTTATTTTCAACCAGTTGAATTGAATTAAAAAATACCAATTTGTAACAAAATATTTGAATCCTGAAACAAAATAAAGAATTTTCAACAAAAAAGATTGATTTTCTACCCAAATAGACGAATTTTATTTAGAATACATGATTTTTCTGCCAAATAGTTTAATTTTCAACTAAAAAAGATAAGTTTTGAACGAAAAATGAAATCAGTCAGTTGAAAATTCATTTTTTTTTCGTAAAAAATTCAGCTTTTTGGGCCTAAAATTAATCTGGTTTGGTCGAAGATTCAACAATTCGGTAGAAAATTAAACTATTCGATTGAAAATTAAGATTTTTGTTGAAAGTTTATTTTTTTGGTTTAAATTTAATTATTTGATTAACAATTAAAGTATTTTTATGAAAATTTAACTTTTTTGTTAAAAATTAATTTTTTTGTTGAATGATATTTTTGGGTTGAAAATTCAACCGTTTTGTAGATAATTCGGCCTTTTGGCTTTGAAATTCAACAATTTTGTTGCAAATTAATGTATTTTATTGAAAATTCGTGTTTTCTGGTAGCATAATCTTCTTGTTGGAAAATTTATCTTCTTCATTGAAAATTTAACAATTTGTTTAAAAATTCATCTTTTTTAGTTGAAAATTCAACTAGTTGGTTAGAAGTTGAACTAGTTTGCTAAAAATTAATTTTTTTCAAGATTCATCATTTTAGTTGAAAAATTATCTCTTTTGTTGAAAATGGAACTATTTTGTGTAAAATTCGTTTTTTTTTTTTTTTTGGTTAAGAATTAATTTTTTTAATCAACAATGTAACTGTTCTAGTTGAATTCAACGAAAAAGGCGCATTTTTAACATAATAGTTGAGTCCTTCACGAAATGGTTGAATTTTCAACAAACAGGGTCAATTTTCTACCAGAATATACAAATTTTTAACAAAATAGTTCAATTTTCCAGCTAAAAAGTCGAATATTTTAGAAAACGGTTGACATTTAATCCTCAAAAGAAGAATTTTTAACAAGAATGTTAATTTTGAATCAAGAAAGGTAAATATTCAACACAATAGTTGAATTTTGTATCAAAAATGGAATTGTTAAATTTTCAGTTTAAAACACTAATTTTCAACGAAAAAAACGCATTTTCAACCAGTTAAATTCAATTTAAAAAGACCAATTTTTAACAAAATAGTTGAATCCTGACACAAAATAAAGAATTTTCAACAAAAAAGATTAATTTTCTACCCAAATAGACGAATTTTAATCAGAATACATGAATTTTCTGCCAAATAGTGAATTTTCAACAAAGAGAGATAAGTTTTCAACGAAAAATGGAATCATCAAAGTTTCAACTAGAAAAATAATTCTCAACAAAAAAAAAACCGTATCATCAACCAATTGCATTCAACGAAAAAAGACCAATTTTTAACAAAGTAGTTGAAGCCTCAACCGAATAAATGAATTTTCCACAAATAAGATTAATTTTATACCCAAGTAGATGAATTTCTAATGAAATAGTTAAGTTTTCAAGCTAAAAAGTCGCATTTTTTAGAAAACGGTTGACTTTGAAACCGGAAAAGACGAATTTTTAACAAAATTCTTGAATCCTGAAACAAGTTGAAGTTTCAACTTATGAATGAAAAATTTGCAATTAAAAATTGTATAGCTACAGTTTCAGGTAAACAAATGTATTTTTAACTGAAAAAAACGAATTTCCAACAAAATAGTTAAATTTTTCAAATAAATAATTTAATTTTTAACCAAATAGTTTAATTTTGTACTAAAGTTTAATTTTCAAACAAAAATATGTAATTTCAATAAAAAAGTTAATTTTCAACCAAATAGTTGAATTTTCAACTAAAATTATGAATCTTCAGCAAGAAAAAAGGAATTTTTTACAATGTAATTCAACATTAAGCCAAGTAGTTAATTTTTCTACCAAAGAAAATGAATTTTAAACGAAACATCTAAAAGGTAATATTTCAACAACAAAAAATCTGCCCGCTTTGCGGGCACATTCTCATCGCGCGCTTTGCGCGCGGCTCGCTTCGCTCGCAAGTTTGAGCGCGCCTAGGGCGCGCGACTGTTGGATCTCGCGCTTCGCGCTCGATCATATATTTATCTCGCGCTTCGCGCTCGATTATGTACTCACCTCGCGCTACGCGCTCGGCTCCTCTAGATTTTTGAACTTCGTGTTCGACTTCGATGAAAAGAAACAGTTTGTTTGCAAATATTATAAAATTATCAAAACCTCTACATATTAAGTGATTGTTAAATTTGTTTTTATTTTAGACTGAAAAGGAACTTTATTTACTCAAGGTTCTATCGACCTTAAGGAACACATTCTCATCCAGACACTCGCGCTTCGCGCTCGATATTTGATTTGAAAATCATTTGAACCGTATGATAGAAACAAAAAACTTTGAGCGCACCTACGGCGTGCGATTTGGTAAATACACTGAGCGCGCACTTTGTGCTTCGTGTTATATGTTCTTCATATACAAATTACTAAATTTGTATTTGATTTCAAATGAAAAGTAATGATATAATTCAGGCGACAAATTTTATTAGTTAACATTTTATTTTAGCTTGTGGCGTTTATCAAAAAAGTTAATTTTTTCATTTTGAATATATTCTTACCACAAAAATTGATTACGGGTTTGTAAGTCTTTTTTGAATGCACAATTTTTGTTCATTTATATGTTTTCGTACCTTGCATTGTTTTTTCAAAAATTTGATTTTTTTTACTGTCAATGTTATTTTCACGAATAAAACAAAAACCACGCATCCTATCGAAACATGAGTCACAATAAATTTGTACCTCTTCCTTGGATAAACAAATTTTGTTTCGGTCATTTTTTCGTAGCTGGTAATATTCGTCTGAAAATTTGATTTTTCTATTTTCAATGCTGTTTTTTACGAATAAAACAAAAACTACGCGTCATATCAAAAAGTGAATGATAAGAAATTTGTAGATCTTTTTTAGGTGCACAATTTTGGTGAGATGATCTTTTCTGGTATCTTGCATAGTTTGACAGCAAAATGGCTTTTTTGATTTTTCATTAATTTTTTGTGCGATCAAAATTTGAATTTTTTATTTTTCAAAAAATTCAAAAAGTTGTTATGAAAATATTATAGGGTGTTCAGGAATCAACGTTTTTCTCCTCTTGACTTTTTTTCATATCGTGCGTTTTTCGGCTTCAAATGTTCATTTTCGTTTGTTTTTTGGAATTTTGAAAATGCTATAACTCCAGTAATTTTTTTTTATCACAAAAAGTCATGAGAATATTTTGTTCGTCATTTTTCATACTACTAATAACCGTACATAGAATTCTCAAATCCTCAAAAAAAGTGGTCTCAAAAATTTTCAAAATGTGCTCACTTTTTGGCTTTTCATTCAAAATAGCTGGTTAACGAACTCGTTCTCTATTTTTCGGCCATAAAAAAGTGTGCCAAAGCTCAATCAAATCTGATCATTTTTTCGAAAGTTATCGTGGCTACAGACAGACAGACAGACAGACTACAGACAGACACCTTCGTAAAAATCGTTTTTTCTGACTCAGGAGGTCTCAAAACGTGGAGATTTGATGAAAACCGACTATGTCAAATTTTACATAAAACCAATACCTTCTCATTAGAATGAGAATGTAAAAAATTAATTTTAAATTAAAAACAGTTGAATTCAACCTAAAAAGACATATTTTTAACAAAATAGTTGAATCCTTAACTAAAATTGACGAATTTTCAACAAAATACGTGAATTTTAATCCAGAAAAGATCAATTTTCAACCAAAAATGTATTAGTTAAATTTTCAGTTAAAAAAAAATAATTTTCAACAAAAAAATTTAATTTTTAACCAAAGAGATGAATTTAAAAAAAAATCAATTTTTAACAAAGTATCTCAACTTAGAAGCAAGTAGTTGAATTTTTGACCAAAAAAGATGACTCTTAACAAAAAAGCTGCACTTTAAGCAAAATAATCAAATATAATTTTCAACCAAAAGAGATGAATTCCGAACTAGAAATACCCGTGTAGGAATGGTAACAGGGATCCGACCGGGAGCCGGCCGGATAGCCCCAGTTTAAACCGGGCGCTGGCCGGGGATACCGGCCGGGATCCGGCTAAAAACGTCACGGTAAACTGGTCGGATTCCGGCTTTCATACCGGCCGGGATCCGGTCGGGTAATCCGGCCACAGAGCGGTTAAAAAATGTTGCTTCTGGCGAGAAATTGGTAACTTGTTTTGTCTTTTAAGGCTCATCGTAAAGAATACGGTGAACTTTAAATGTCAAATCAAGTTAATAAATTCTCGTGAGGAAACTGAAGAAGAGTTTCAATAATTGATGCTAGAATCTGCTAGCAATTGTTTTATTTTGGAAACCACGTGGTGATTTGAGGTTAGGAAGGAAGAAAGGAAAAAAATGAATACACAACACTATAAATTAATTAAAAATACTAATTATCCACTCAGTAAGTGGGGTTTTCGAACTGATTACTGAAATAATGTTCATTTTAATTATGGATCGCGGTTTTATTTGCGAACTTCGAGGAGACGACACGTGCATTCTCGTTCGAGGTTCGAAACTGAAACTTACAAGTGTCTACGCCGACGCCAGCGCAGAAGGCGTCAGACATGGCGGTAAATTTGAAAGTGTACAGACTAAAAATTGTCTGAAAATAGAGAAAATTATAAAAATTGTAATAAATCTGCTGTTGCACATTGCAGAATCGATAACAGTTTTATTTAATAAGTTAAAACATTTAAAAAAATCAAATCTTTTTTTTTAAGAATTCAAAAAGCTAGTTTCTGTTTTGCTGATCTGATAAATCTTTAAATTATACTTTTCAGATAATGATTCATCTAGTATCCGTAAATACGTCTTTGATAATGTCATGGCTCTTAAAAAATGTGTAATTTCTACAAAAAAAAGGATCCTGACCAGTGCCCGGTCGGCTCCCGACCATGAAATCTAACCAGGGTTGTCCCGGCCAGTAACCGGCCGGCTCCCGACTAGGTGATTCGAGAAAAATGTAGCCCGGCCGGCTCCCGACCGGTTCCTGGCCATGAAACCCAAACAGGGGTAGCCCGGCCGGGATCTGACCAGAAAACTTGTTGTAGTAGGGCCAACCGGGGCAATTTCTGCACGGGTATAATAGTAGAGTTTTTAATAAAAAAAAATCAACTTCCAGCCAAAAACAGTCAAATTTTCTTATTGGTTTTACTTTACTTACAAAATTTTACTTATAAAATTTCAAGCGTATCAAAAAACTCTTATTCACGTTTATATTTTCCAGGTATAGAAAATTAAATTATTTAGTTTAAAATCAAACAATTTATATAAAAATTTATCTATATTTTGTTGAAAATTCGTTATTTTGGTTGAGGATTCAACTATTTTGATAAAAAAATGGTCTTTTTTGGTCGAAAATTCAACTGTTGTGTTAAAAAAAATTTCAATTGGTCGAAAGTTCAACTATTTGATGGTTAATGCAACTGTTTGTCTAAAAATTAATATTTTTGTTAAAAATTCGTGTTTTTGGTTTGAAAATTTTTTTTTAGTAGGAAATATTGTTTGACTCAAAATTGAACTGTTTTGTTAAAAATTCGTGCCTTTAGATTGAAAATTCATCTTTTATTGTAGAAAACTAAGTATTTGTTAAAAAGTAAACCCAGAATAACAGTAAGATTTTCAATTTTCAATTTAATTTATTATGGAAGGCCCCTTAGGTAAACCACTGTTTGCCATATTCAGTAATTTCTTAATCTCTTTATCTTTTTAGAGCCCTAAAGGGAGTATACGATATTTTTGTATTCTTCAGAGAAGAAACGGCAATTAAATGGAAACTACTAATTAGACCGAGTAATTTAAAGCAACTATTGCTAATGGGCAGAGCCTGCAACTGTACTCAGAACGTGCTGCCGATTTCTTGAACTGATATCAATTTCATATCGAGATAGTGGTACGTTTTCGCAAATTTCAGAAAGATTCACAAACGTGATAAGAACATTTCGTGACCTTAGATCCCAGGATTTTCATTTCCATTTTAAGATGGAAGGTATATTGTGAGAATCATAATATTCGATACGATTTTGGAAAATTTAGACCAAAAATATATCAGTTATTTTCCCGGTAAACAAGATGTTAATGTATTTCAAAGATTTGAAAGATTTCCAGTGATTTGAAATTATTTCAGCAGATTTCAAGGGATTTCAAGGTATTTCAAAGGACTAGAAAGAATTTCAAAGAATTACAGAATTTTTACGTAATTTAACGATATTTCTAAAACCTTTTAGGGATAATGAAGTCAATTCATATAAGAATTTGTTATTTTGGTCATACGGTCCAGTAAAAATAATAATAGTAGATTCAGTTGTCAAGAATCATGCTTTATTCGTCAATTTTAATTTAAACCAACGCACGTTTCGACCTTGTTGCAGGCCTTCTTCAAGGTAATACATAACCTAAATTAAGATAATATACATAGATGTAATAAACCGAAAAACATTTATAATGAACAAAAAAATTGTGAACAAAAAAATATTTTAAATTTATCTGTAGTGATATTTATTTAATTTATCCAAGACATTTCAATTTTTGGTTATTTTCCAAGAGAACAACTTTATTTTTGGAGTGAACCAAATTTAGTTGTTTGTTTTTATTGTTGAAACATTTATAAATAGCATAAATTACAATAGTGTCCTTTAAAACATTTTAAAAATTGAAACCTCAAATTTTCGAGGCTCCAATATAATAATTTTACTACATTTTGGTTAAATATAACGAAACAGGTGTTTTGATTTGGAACGATAAACATGGACTAACAAAATACATTATGGATGAAGTCATATTTTCATGAGTAATTAAGAAAGGCGGATATTAATATAGAGAGCCAAATGAAAAGTGCGCCAAAGTGAACTGCATTTAAAAATTGATATGACATTTTTGTTTTTTTTAAAGTTTGTATATAAATTGGTTATAAAATGGTTTGATAAATTTTATTAATATTTAAAATTTCGGTTTTTAAATTGATTGCATTTTTAATGAATTTATTTATAAAAATGGACTCTAGAATTCTTCGTTTGTGTGTATTGTTTTCACGAGCTAAAATTTTGATATTTTTAATCTCAAAATCTAAATAATGATTGTATTTCCATTCATGTTTTGATAAACCAGTATTTTGATTGCCTAATTCACAATCTCGTTTATGTTCATAAATGCGAGTTTTTAGTCTCCTGCCAGTCTCACCAATATAAATTTTATTGCAACATTTACAATTTGTCATATATACAATACAAGATGAGTTTTCTTGATTGTCTTTATCTTTATTTTTAAAAAAAGGAAATTTATTAAGTGTGTGGTTGTTGGTGAAATAAACATTAATATTGTATTTTTTTAAAGAACGTCTAAGACGTTCCGAAAGACCTTCCACATATGGTAACGAAACTTTTAGTTCAGATTTATTGTAATTTTCATTCCATTTTTTATTTTTAGATGAATTATTATAAATTTCATGAATTCTTTCTTTGATAATTTCATTTATTAATTGAAGTGGGTAATTATTTTGCATGAGAGTAATTTTTAGTTGATCTAAATTTTCTTTACGGAATTTTATATCGCTTAATTTTACACATCTATCAATAAGACCTTTTATTAGACCAACTTTTTGAGAAAATAAATGATGGGAGTTATAATTTAAATAACGTCCTGACCAAGATATTTTTTTATACCAATTTGTAGTTAAATTACCTTCTGGAGTTTTTATAATTAATAAATCTAGATAAGCAATAGAATTATTAACTTCTTTTTCAATAGTAAATTTAATTGAATTTTCCATATTGTTGAAAGTGTTAAGGAGTTCATCTATTTTTTCAGTAGGAACGATTGCTAGGATATCGTCCACGTATCGTTTGTAAAGAATAGGAGTAAAAGTTAATTTATTTAGAGCCCTTCTTTCTATATCTTCCATGACTAAATTTGAAACAATAGGGGATAATGGAGAGCCCATAGGGCAGCCTGATATTTGTTTGAAAAATTTATTATTAAAAGAGAAAACTGTGTTGTTTAATACTGTTTTAGTGGCAATTAAAAATTCATTTTTGGAGATTCTTGTTAAATTATGGTTTAAATTTAATTTTTCTTCAATACAATCTAATGCAAGGTCTAATGAAATATTTTCTACATAGATACTACATCCAGTGAAACTATACAGTGTGAATCAGGAACTTTAATATTTTTAAGCTCCTTTTGTAAATCCCAACTATTTTTTACAAACGCTTTAGTTTTACCTGAAATTGGTTTTAAACAGTTGGATTTTAGGGATTTCATGAAATCTCAAGGAATTTGAAAAGTTTTCAAGGGATTACAAAAGTTTCCGGGTATTTTAAACGATTCTAAAGGATTACGAGATTCCATTTAGGAATTTTAAATTAGATTAAAATCAAATTCAAAATCCTATTTAACGTCCAATACTAAAATTAATGTATAGAATTCCTGAAAATAAAAACAAGAATCCAACGACCCAATTTGGACAACCACTTTTTTTTTTTTTTTTTGAATTTTAAATTAGATTAAAATCAAATTCAAAATTCTATTTAACGTCCAATACTCAAGTTAATGCATAGAATTCCTGAAAATAAAAACAAGAATCCAACGATCAAATTTGGACAACCACTTTTTTTTTTAAATTTTAAATTAGATTAAAATCAAATTCAAAATCCTATTTAACGTCCAATACTCAAGTTAGTGTAAAGAATTCCTGAAAATAATGGAAAATAGTGGTTGTCCAAATTTGGTCGTTGGATTCTTGTTTTTATTTTCAGGAATTCCATACATGGATTACGAGATATAATTTTTTTTCGAGGAAATTTAGAAACACAATATTAACAAGTCAAAATTGTGCAAAAAGCTATTTTTTAACCAAAAAGTTCAAATATATTATGAATCCAAAAATCAGTTTGAAAAAACATATATTCAAAAAGTTCAATTTATGCAGAATAATTGCGCAAAAATAGTTTAAATGGACAGATATGTTTCTGACCAACATGTTTCGAGACCATTTAGGGCTTAGGCATCCTCATCAGGAAAATTTGTATAGGAAACTAATAGCGAATAATTTGTACGTTATGCTAATATTAATTAAAAAGTCTATTTTAATTTGAAGTTACTTATTAAGGAACTATTAACATTGCTTTACCTTTAATATTTCTGTGAAACTTTTGTATATATTTTTCAATTGTTTAAAATCAATCCCAGAACTTAAAAAAAATTTTAAAGTTTTTTCATGAATTTAAAAAAACTTTCATTAACACCCCAAACAAACTATCTTCAGAATTTATTTAACTGCCAACCAGTTTGAAATATTTGATGAAAATAAAATCAAAAGAAAATTTTCCTAATAAAGAAATTAATAAAATGATAGGTGTTTTTGATCACTATGACAATGTGAAAAGTTTATTTTGTAACTTTAGGAAAATATTTTAAATAAAAACTTTGAAGTGATTTTTTAGCACTTGGGGTTTACGTTCTCTTTTCGATGAAGCTGTGTTCCCCGTTTTTTTTGTTTTTCTTTCAAGTTTAGGGTGTAATGAATGACTTTTCTCAGTTTGCGTTATGTCCTTTAACTAGAAACCCGTCTTTTGAAATCAATGAATATATTCAGAAGAATAAAATTTAATTCTTTTCCAATGTGATTAAGAATAATTTTTGAAAAAAGAGTTTTTATCTTTAATTCGATATAAGGACAAAAACAACAAAAGGATAAATTTTTATTGATTGAAATTGAAGGTTCCTCGATTTTGTTTTCATCAGATATTTGAAACGCATTGACAGTTACATAAATTCAAAAGATTGTTTGATTGAGAGGTTAATGAAAGTTTTTTCAAAAAAAAAATATCAATTTTTTAATTTTTGGATTGATTTTGAACAATTGAAAAATATGTACAAAAGTTTCTCAGAAATATTAAAGAGAAACAAATATTAATAGTTCCTTAATAAGTAACTTCAAATTCAATTGTACTTTTTAATTAATATTGGCATAACATACAAATATTCCCTATTTTTTTTTCTATAAAAATTTCCCTGATGAGGATGCCTAATGGTTTGAAGTCTTTTTTCAAATATATAGCAATCGATACCATATATGTCATTTAAAATTATGTCATTGCAATATTTTTAATATTTATTATTCTAAGTCGAAAAAATACCACTTTTTGACTGCAAATCAAAATTGAATAACTGAGAAAGAATTGATCACGGTCATTGAAATTAAAAGATTCGAACTCTTGAAAATAAAATATTTTCCATTTGAAGTTATAAAAACTAAACCGCAATTTAAAAGACTCAAAGTGGAATAATTTTGAATTTTTAACTTTTCAAATTAAAGCTTTAAAAAAATGTTAATTCAAAAGCTCAGTAATATTCGCGTATGAAATGAAAGCTTTAAAAACTTTTCTATTGAAACATTTTAAAGTAAAAGCCGTTTTTTATTTTTTAACTTTTATACATTGTATAGTTAAAATATTTAGAAAAAAAAGAAATCCACGCTATCATTTTCAATGCTATGAATTGAGGAATGAATAAAAAAATGTATAAATGTTCCAAATTATGTCATTTTAAGCAATTTTGAGCTAGAAACATTAATTTATACATTAAAATTTGTTTTGAAATCTTGTCAAATATTTGCTGAAAAACTTGTTTGAAAAAAAATATAATTTTAAACTTTTCCAGGAATCTAATAATAATTTTATCATCTTCAAACTCGAATTTTCTCAAAAATTTTTGGAAAATCATGTAAAAATAGAAAAATTACCTTAAAATCATCCAGATTCTTTTTTGAAAATTTTGGAAATCTTATTGAATATTCTTTTAGAATTATTAAAAAAATATATTATTAGTTTTTCTAGAAATTTCGATACAAATTTTTTATTCATTTAAAACCTTCCAAAAGGCTTACAAAGCTTATAAATTTTGTGTTCGGCATCTTCAAAAATCTACATTGTTTTTTAAATGTTTTGAATTCTTTTTACGTTTCAAATTATTTTGGAATCTTTTCAAAACTTCCAAATATATTTCAAACTTTCTCGATTATTTTCCAAATCAATAATTGTTCAATTGTTATTTATTATTCAAAAAAATTGTAATCCTTTTAAATATTCTTTCAAAATTAATTTTTCAATATAAAAAATCATTTTAAATTTTTCCAGCAAAGTTGAGACATTTTTTTATTTCCTCAAAACCTTTATCGGTCAATAAAAAGCTTCAAAATTTCATTTAGAAATCTTCAAAAATCTAAATTTAGTTGTTTATTTTTCGAAATATTTTTCAGTTTTAATTTAAGTTTGGATCTTCTCAAAAACCGATCTCAAAACTGGTAAATATCTCTTAAACTAACTCAAATTTTTTCCAAATTGATAACTGTTCAATTTTTATTTATGCATTAAAATTCAATAATTTCACTGACATATTAAAAATTCGTTAAATAGAAGAATAATTAAAATTGTAACGTACAAAGTTTTAATTTAAAACTCTGAAATATTAACGATTTAAGGCTTTCTATTCCAAATAATTCAGTTTAAAATTGTTTAGTTTTTAGTATTTGATTTATAATTGCTCATTGTAAATGAAAAGTAAAATATTCAAAAAAATGTCTTACCCTATTACAAAATTTCAAAGTAAATGAGCTAAAAATGGAATATTTCAGATTGAAACAATATTTGAATAGGATTTGGAATTGAACAAGTGCGTTTAATTTTTTTAATTATTTTAAAATTAAGAATAGTTTATAAAGTTTCAATATTGAATTGTCCTGTGAAGTCAATAATTGTTCAATTTTCAATAATCGAACTACAGTTCAGTGTGATTTATTATAATAGCAAAAGTTCTTGGTAAAAATATACAACATAATTTTAAGTACAGTTTCCCAATATTTCAAGTTTTGTGAAATCTTGTATTTTTTTGTAAAGATTCGTAATTTTCGACAATAATTTACGTAAAATTAAAATTGTTTTTATGAATTCAAACAGTCAAATTAAAAAAATATAAAATTCTGTAGATTTCTGTAGAATCTTGTAGATTTGTACAACAAAGTTAAAAAATATTAATAAAAAGTTATACAAACATTTGAATTGTAGAAACATGTACTTTATTGTTAATTTTTTGTCTTTCTGCAAGAAAGTACAAGAAAAAATGATCTATTTGTATTTAACTGTATTTTGTTGTTGAATTTTTTACATTTTCTACAAAAAAGTACATGTTTTAACAAAAATTACAGTTGTAGAAATATTGTACTTTCTTGTAAAAATGGTTTCCACCAGGGGTGTAATAGATTTTAACAGATATGAAGGGATTTCGATGATTTTTAAACGTTTCGAGGATTTTTTATGAATTTTAAAGGATTGTGAGGAATTGTATGAGTTTAAAGAAAATACCTAGTACAAATGCAGATGGATTTAAAAAAATTAAGAACGATTTCCGCGAATTTCAAGGGATTTAAAGAGATTTCAGAATATATTTTAAAATAAGTCACGGGATTTAAAAAGATTCAAAAGGATTTTATATGATCTGAAGTATTTTCACAAATTTTGAAGGATAACAGAGGATTTTGATGGAATTATCAAGATTTGAAGAGATATAAAGCGATTTAATAGTTTAAAGGGGTTCCGATGATTTCCCGGGATTTCAAAGGATTTTAAATGATTTAAAAATGATCCAAAGTATATCCACGATATTTTAGAGAATTTCGTAAAATTTCCAGATTTAACGGAATGTTAAACTTTATAAATTTAAATCACTATCAATTTTTATTTATTTCAATCATTGACGGAATTCTAGCTATGAATCAGTTACTCTTTACTGATGAATCAGTAAAATTTCCTAATTCATCAGCAAAAATAACTGATGCATAGCTAAAATTCAGGTACTGATTGGAATTAGTAAAGATTTTAACTCACTCAAATTTATAGAGAAGGATTTCCGAATATTTTTAAGGATTTTAAGGAATTTGTATGGATTTTAATATGAAGAGTCAAAAATCAGAAGGGAGTCACCCACATTTCTGAGATTTTACACGGCGTCAAGAAACGTTCCTATTTTATCAATGGGAACAATGGGAATTTTTTTTTTAATTTATCAATAATATTTCGCATGCAACTAAAAATGTGTTATATATACCAAAATGAGGGCAAAGAATTTTTTTCGCAAACAAAAACGCATTTCAAAAAAGTGAGGGTTACACACTTTTGATTTTTGGCCCTTCATATATTGTAAGGGATTTCAAGAGACTCGGAAAGATTCCTATGGATTTAAAACGTTCCAATAAATTTTAAATTCATTTCAACAATTTCAAGAGATCTTATGAGATTTCGGAATATTGCACGGAATTTCAAGGATTTTAAGCGATTTTTAAAGTTTTTAAGGGCTTTCCACGGATTTTCAAGGATTGTAAGGGATTTTGAAAGATTTGAAAATAAGTTACAAGATTTCAAAGGTTTTGAAAAAAATTTCATTTGTTACCGAAATTTGATCACCAGTTTTGAAGGATTTCAGGTGATTTTAATACGAGTTCAAAGATTTGTAAATTGATTTTTAGGAAATTTCAAAATATTAAACATTTTTTTAAAGGATTTTAAGGGATTTTAGGCAACTGAAAAAAGTTTCGATGATTTCAAAGGATTTTAAAGGATTTTAAAGGACTTCATGCGATATCAAAGTATTTTCACGAATTTTGAAGGATATCGGGCAATTTTAACGAGATTCCAAAGATTTGAAGGTATTTAAATAGATTTTGGGAAATTTGAATATATATGCTAAAATTTCACAGGAATTAACGGGATTTTAACATATTTTGAGATTTTTAGAAGGGTTTCAAGGATTTCAAGAGATTTCAACAGATTTTAAGAGATTTCAAAAGATTCCAAAGTATATCCACAATTTTATAGAATTTTAAAAGATTTATCGCAATTTCAAAGAACTTCCAAATATTAAAAAGAATTTTAAGGCACTTCTAGAATTTTTAATAGATTTTAATATATTGTAAGGGATTTCAAGAGATTCGGAAAGATATCTACGGATTTTAAATATTTCAGTGAGTTTTCAATGGATTCTAAAGATTTCAAGAGATCTCATAAGATTTCGAAAAATTTCACGAAATTTCAAGGATGTTAACCGATTTTTAGAGAGTTTAAGGGATTTTCACGGATCTTAGAGAATTATAATGAATTTTAAGATATTTCAAAATAAGTTACGTGATTTTAAAGGATTATAAAGGATTTTATGTGATGCCGAAGTATTTTCACGAATTTTGAAAAATATCAGCGGACGTTAATAGAATACCGAAGATTTGAAGGGATTTAAAGTGATTTTTAGGAAATTGCGAAAGATTTTCAAAATTTTTAAAGGTTTTTAAGGAATTTTTACGGATTTTGAAGGATATCAGGAGGTTTTAAAGAGATTTCGAAAATTTGAAGGGATTTAAAGTAATTTCAAAAGATTTAATAGAATTTCTGAAGATATAAAAAAGTTTGAACGAAATTTAAGAGATTTCGAGGAATTTTACCAATTTCTAGATATTTTAAGGCATTTCCAAGGCTTTTAAAACATTATAAGGGATTTTTATACGATTTTGAAGATTTCAAGCGATTTCAAGAATTTTTACAGTTTTTGAAGGGTTCTAAAGGATTTTTTGAGAGCTCAATCGTTTCAATGGAATTTTAAGAGATTATGTACATACAATATCCATGGAATTCAAAGGATTTCTAAGAATTTTTACATGATTTACACAATTTTAAGGGATTCATAAAACTTTTGCAAAAGAATTTACGGAATTGTAAAGGATTTCAAAGACTTCCATTACACTTGATTTTTTTGTAGACATTCTTCCAGATCCCGAATGGTAAGAAATGCAGCACAACAAGCCACTGGATTCGACAAGGCTGGTATGGGCACTTTAATTCGGAAATAAATCGACCCTTCCGTCCAAGTCGATCAATTGGTTTTGTCGCTTTGGGCGTCGAATTAATCGAACAGGAAATTAGGAAATATTTTTACATTATTCCTAAGATAAATTGCATTCAAAAAGGCTAAGATGGCTTCATTCACTGATCAGGTAAAAATAATTAGAATTTTTAAGAAAAAAAAACCCAACTCATCTTGAATTTGAGCTATGTTCGCTGCCATGAAGAATAGACATAAGCACTGAGAAAAATGTTTGAATCAAACAAATTTTGTTTGAATCAAACAAATTCTTTCTTTGATATCGGGTCAAACAAATGTTTGTTTGATATAAATACATTTTTTGTTTGTCCTTATTTATTTGGTTCAAACAAATTTTTGGGTTGTTTAAATAAATCTCTTGTTCAATTGAGTGAAGTTCTTCTTTACATTAAATATATATTTTTCCAAATGAATCATAGATTTTTTTCAAGTGAAGTAAATCTTTTTTTTACATTTAACCTCAAAATTGAGCATTCTTGATCAAAATAATGAATAAGCTCGATAATATGTTTTTTGTTCATCATAATTATAGTTATACGGGTAAGAGCACGAACACTTACTTAATCCAAATGTTTACTTCTGTTTAATTTCTAATTTTGCTTCTCATTTCTGAATAAAAAAATCATAAAATAGAATAATTAGAATAATTAGAAATGAACCAGAGTTAGACATTTGAATGAAAACATATATAAGTATTCATGCTTTATACTGCGATAATTACAATTGATAAAAAACATTATCGATTTCATAAATCATATTTATAAAGAAAGGTCCATTTATCACCTAATTTTAATTTTTCCAGTGAATCAGATCTGTTAGAATCACACAACACTGAAAAAAAGAACAATGCCATCAAATCAATGAAAGGATCAATCAATTTAGAATTTAGGTTAGTACCGCAGGGAAATCTGCCGGCAGCGCCTTAGCACGCCTAGCGGCACTTTATAGCACTGCTTTGCATTTTATTTTTTGTTTCAATCAAATAAATATTGTTATTAATACAAATAAACAAATTTTAAACAAATGCATTGTTTAATAAAAGCCAATTTTTTGTTTAAATGAAACAAATTTTACTGAACAAATTATTTGTTTCAATCAATGAGGCAAATATTTTCCATTTCTTGAACTTAAATAAACCTTTTTTTAATTGAAACAAAAAAAAGGTTTCTTTCAATTTTGTTGTTTGATTCAAACAAACATTTTTCTGAGTGAGAAGACTAAAGTCCTGTACATTGACTTCGCCAAAAACGAGCCTTTTTCTGTCGGATGTACATAATGCATTGAAATGTTAAATCTTTTCGAGCGCGGCGCTAATGTGGCTGACGTATACATGGCCACCGTCATGGTCCGTGTCAATATAACCTGTGATACAACCCTAAACAAAAAAACAAAATTCCTCAATCGCTTAAACAATTTGTTGAGCCATTTATAGAATATAGGAATGTATGTAAAAACTGTTATATTCAAGTGGAAGTTCGATATCCTGTGATGTGTATGTGTACAAGATTGAAAACTGGTAAGTTAAAAAGGTAGATAGAAGTGAACTTTGGGAAGTCCTGAAAGAGTACGGAGTCAATGTATGGCTCCTACATGCAATAAAAACAATATATACTTGTAGCAAATTGAGTGTAAGGGCTAATGGAAAACTGAGTGACTGATTCGATATTAATCAAGGTGTTACACAAGGATACGTTATGTCCTCATTGCTATTTATTATATTCGTGGACAAGTGTCTAAGAATGGCCCTCTTCGACGAAGAAGCTGTGGATATCGAAACAGTAAGAGTACGTGGGTTAGCATTCGCAGATGATAAGGTTGTTATTGCAGAAACAATCGAAGACTTGCAAAGAATGTTGAACAAACTGAATACAAGCATGAAGAGCATGGGCCTCAAAATTAAGAATAGAACAAGTTGATAAGTACGTATATCTTGGTAGCCTATTAACTAGTGATGGAAAGATAAATGGGGAGTTAGACATGCGCATAAACGAGGGTAAGAAGATTATCGGTAGAGCAGGGCCCATTATCAGAAGTAAAAATATAAGAACTAAAGCTAAAATGGCAATACATAATTCTATATTTTTACCGGCTGTGATATACGGTAGCAAGACATGGAAATGTCAATAAAAGGATAAGAGTAAAATTAACGCGATTGGCATGAAACCTCTGCGCACAATATGCGGGAAAACACTGATGGACAAAGTCCGAAACGAGATAATCCTTAAAGAATGTTGTGCAGAAGAGATACTTGTTGACATATGGGAAAGAAATCGGTTAAGATGTTTCGGGTATGTTGAGAGGATAAAAGATGAACGACTAACGAAACAAGTGTATCAAGGTAAAGAAAATGGCAGTGTGCCCAGAGGCAGACCACGGAAAGAATGGTCAGAATGTGTGAGTGAGACCAGGACAGAAAAGTGTGCGACAAATAGTTTATAAACAGAGTGCCAGTAGAGTGAATGACGCCTGAAACAAAAGATCTTGGATACTAATGGGCCCGAGTGGGGAACCTCACATGACGAGTTTGTGCTCTTCACTTGGGGTGATCGCTAGAGAGATTAATGAGCAACCTGGGTCGAAGCAGTGTTGCGGAACGAACGTTTTATTTAAATAAATAACACGAGAATTCTAGATCAATCTAAAAAAAAAAATGTATACCTCCTTCCTCACATTACTTCTTTCCTCACCGAGCGAGTCACGCCTCCCCTGAAAGGGAAATGGCTTAATGGTATAATAATAATGGTATAATAAGATTCAATATAGTTGACATGGTAACCAATTCCCATGTGGTGGGTAAATCTTAACACGTGAAGTTAATTTTTGTTGCAGGTAAAGATTACTATGAAATCGCTGTAAAGATTACATTTCATTTTTTCTGTGATATTTCGAGATAAGTCAAATAAATTTTTTGCTTTTAAATAATAATTTATACATTTCTATGAAAATCACATTGGAAAATAATGTAAGGTGTCAACATAGACGGCGGCCATTTCAATACGTGTGCCACACTAGCAGTATAACTCGGGCAATATTGTAACCACTTTCATACGACAAAAATTTGCTCATTTTCGGTTACATTACTTTGGTCTCCTTATGTCTATTCTCCATGTTCACTGTTACGAGCAATGTCAAAAATGAAAAACAATCAAATTGATATCAATGCACAAGAAAACCGGTGACTAAATTTATTATGAAATTTGAGATATGATTATATTTACGATCATACAAACATCTGCAAAATATCTAGTCATATAGAATGAAAGGCTGCAATGGGCCGTCCATAAAATATGTTACCAATTCAAGGGTTGGAGGGGGTCGCACCAAAAACGTTTCCTGATGATAAATTTTAACAAAGTTTGCGAATTTTTCGAAAGATGAGGTGCTCTGCAACGTTACTGTTCAATAATAACTTATTAAGTTTCATAATCACTTTCACATTTTAAACCTCATACTTTTCCACAATTCCCCTCTTTTCCTCTTTGTTAAACTATTCCTCTTTTTCCCCCTGTCTTCGGGAAACTTCCATTTTCCTCGTTCTTAGGGTGTAGTAGCCCCGGGCAGAAACCCTTATAGTTTCGGTCGGGTGACCGTCCTTCGTACTTTTTTCAAAGGAGGGAAAGTGAGGGTAAATGAGGGGTGGGAAAGTAGGTGGAGTTGGGGGAAGTAAGGGGAAATAAGGGAAGGCAGGGAAGGGAGAGTTAGGGGAAATTATGGGGATGGGAAATAGGGGAAATAAAGAAAATGAGGGAAGGGGAAGCAGGGGGAAGTGAATTAGGGGGAGTAGGGAGTGATGAGTGAAGGGGGGTGGAGAAATAAGGGCGGGTAGTAGGAGAGGTAAGGGTAGAGAAAGTAGGGGAAGTGAGTGGAGAAGAGGGAAATTATGGAATTATTATTATTAGTTCTGGGTTAAAACCGCCACAGCCACTGGCGCTTGGGTCATCCCGTTGCGTCCCCTTGTGAGTCTAAGCGTGACCCCAAAGCCCTCTCCATAGGGCAGTGACAAAGGATGTGAGTAGCTGTCTCATTATCCTTTCCGCGTAGCCGACAGAGGGGACTTTCCGCAAGCCCTATCTTATGTCTGTGATATCCGCGGTTCCCATGTCCTATAAACATTTCTGTTAGAACTTTGATCACCTTCCTCCCGAGCTTGAGTATTTCCCTTGCTCGGTTAGAGTTAACCTTTGAGCCCAAGAGTGTTTTGGCCTATCTGCCACCAAAGACCAAATCCCACTCATTCTGATGTTCCTAAGTTAGCCAACTGTTAATTTCTTCAGTGACTGGCCTGCTGGAGATACCTACAACTGGCTCGAGTCCAGTAAAATTTCTTTCTGCTGCTAGCTTGGCTAGCCTATCCGATATCTCATTGCCCTTGATACCGCTGTGTCTAAGGATCCATAACAGAGTGACTTGGTTTTCCGTCGCTAACATATTTAGTGCCTCGAAGCATTTCCATACTAATAGCGACGTCGTCGTTGTTCCATTCAAGGCCAATATAGCAGCCCTGCTGTATGAGCAGATACGGCTGGTTCTTTTGTTGTCATACGCTTTTGCCTTATAGGCGCACTGGAATATGGTCATAATCTCAGATTGTAGAACTGTGGCGTAGGACCTCATCTCGATTGTGAAGCCCATTCCATTCCTTCTACGATATACACCGGCTCCTGCATTCTCCTCGTTCCTAGAGCCATCTGTAAACCAGTTGTCTCCGTCACTGGGCAGGTGTGCGTCGCCGTTAACCCAATCCTCCTTCGTGGATAGGTTAACTCGATACTTCTTGTCGAAGAGGTAGTGAGTGGCCATTTTGTCCCTGGGCATGTTCAGGGTCGGCCTCCTCGCGGTGTTCTACTGGGATCTTCACTGCTGCTGAGATCCTTCTGTCATTTACCAAATTTAGTTTCCAGGCCGCCTTCGCCGCCGCGGCCTTGATGGTAAGATGTAGGGGCTCCAAAACTATTAGTGCTCCCAGTGTCATCGTGGGTATCGACTTCTAGGCACCAGTGACGCCTCTCAAAATCAGTCCCCTGATCCTTTCCAGTCGAGACTTCACAGTGGACAGCTCGACTCTGCTCCACCGAACCAGCGCCGCATATGTTAGCCTGGGTCGCAAGATCTCTATGTAGATCCACCTAAGTGTCTCCGGTTTCAACCCCCAGCTTCTCCCTATGGCTCTCCTACAAAGCAATAGAGTCGCTACTAGCTTCTTGCACTTGATTTCCAGGTGCTCGTTCCATAACAGCTTCTTATCCAGAATTACTCTTAGATATTTAACTCGTTCTTTGATTTCCAGTTGTTGTCCTCCAAGTTTCAATGTACTCGTGGTTCCCCACTTATACCTTCTGGTGAAAACAAACGCGTCTATCTCACTCGAATTAACGGATAGTCCAGTTTTCTTGCACCATGAATCGACTATGATCAGTGCTTGCTGCATTACTCCGAAGAGCGCATCCAGATGCTGGCCGCGCACCATAACCAGTATATTGTCCGCATAGCCTATGACGTGTTGGCCCTGACTCGAGAGTAGATGAAGCAGTTCATCCACTACTAAGCACCACAGCAAGGACGATAAAACGCCTCCCCGTGGACATCCCGAGTCAACGGTTCCACATAAAGTGGTATCACCCTTAGTCGTAGTTAGATTCCTGTTGGCCAACATGTGGCACGTTCATTCCACGACTGCAATAGGCACACCATGTGTGATCATGGCCGCCCTGATCACCTCTTTAGAGGTGTTATTAAAGACTCCTTCGATGTCCATAAAGGTTCCAATCGCGAGGCCTTTCTCCTTCAGTTGAGCTTCAATTAGGTTTACTGCTCCGCTCAGGGCCGTCTCCGTCAAGTGACCAGCCCTGTAGGCGTGTGGCTCCTTGTGAAGTGGCCTACTTGACAAGACCTTATCGCGGATATATTCTATCCACAAGTCTTTCCACAGTTTTTGGTAGGAAAGATGTTAGGTTGATGGGACGGAAATCCTTGGGTAAGGTATAACCGATCCTACCTGCTTTCGGAATGAAGACTACTCTTCTAACCCTTCATGCCGCCGGGACATTTCCTAACGTCAGACTAGCCCTAGAAAGTCTCACTAGCGGCTCTATGATGATCTCTCCAGCCCTCTGTAAGAGGACTGGATATATGCCATCTGGGCCAGGAGACTTGTAAGGACTGAAAGACTTCAGGACCCACCTGACCCTGGCGGGGGTGACAATCTCGTTGGCTAGCCGCCGTTTTGGGCCCAGATGGGCCGCAGGTGACTTTGTTTGCCTCTGAGGTGTCGTCCCCTTTTCTCCAAACCTTTAAAAGCCCGGGAAATGTGCCTTGACCAGGTGAGCCAAAGTATCCCCGTCCGACTCTGAGTAACCCCCGCCAGGGAATTTCAGAGCGCCGAGAATAGCGTCCGGATTTCAAGAAAGCCGTTTATCCAGTCTAGCCGCCTCAGCTCCCTTCTCGAAGTCTGTGCAAAAGTTGGTCCAGCTCACTTGCTTTGCCTTACGTCTGAAACTCTCTCTGGTTTCTCTGCGAAGCTCTTCGAGTTTCCCATTCCAACAGTGTGTCTCCCCAGCCTCTGGGACTCTTGTAGGTCCACAATTACTTTCATAAGTAGCTTTGATGGCTTCCGTGAAAATTTGGGCTGCCATATCCAGGGTATCCACGTCTCGAATTGACCTGGGAACCTCTGAAAGTGTACATATTAGTTCCGTGGAAAACTGATCTCAGTCCGTTCTTCTTGGATTTCTGCCCATTTAGGGCCAGCGGGTACAATGGATTCCAACAGGAACTCTATCTGTGAGTGATCTGAGAGAGTGGGTTCATCTGAAACTCTCAACTTCTTGATATTATCTCTAAAACTACTGGTACATAGAGTGATGTCAATGACTTCCTCCCTGACCGAGTTAGGGAACGTCGGGGTGTTCCCCGTGTCAAGAATATCTAAATCAGTGGTGATTAGGTATTCCAGTAGGTTGATGTCAACCTCTTGAGTTGATGTCCGTGCTGCCCCACAAAGTATGGTGGGAATGAGCATCTTATCCCAGCAGAAGAGGAATACCCGTTACCATGCAATATTCCACCAGTGTAGGTACCTCCACTGGTGAGTTGGTATCGCTATCATAAGGAAAATAAGCCGATCCCAGAACTAGCCTTCCTATTCCTTTGAGATCCGTGGCTATCACCATCAGGTCTCTCGAACATAGCTCAAGCAGCGGGACAGCGTTAACTCCCTTCGCCGGTATGCAGGCCCTTGGTTTGGCCGCCTTGGTGTCCCTGTAACAAAAAAGACAAGCCCCCTCTAATCCCCTTTTGGTATCTCCAACTAAACAAGGTTCTTGGATTAGCGAGACACCTGTGTACATCGCAGCCATGGCCCTCTGCAAAACTGCAGAGGCACCTCCTGTCCCTGGCCGGCAACCCTAAAGTTGACCTGTCCGAAGTGATAGAAGGGCCTGTTGTTGAGGTCCGCAAGAGCCCTTGTCTGGGAATCAGGAATCTACACAACTAGGAGATGCCTGGTGCCTCCTACTGTGACCTCTTCCTGAGGCCTATCGTGCCTAACGATTCGCCAGGACGCAGTCTTAAGTGAGATGTTGAATTTCTCCAACCGACGTAGTACCTCAGAGGGGTCTTCCAGTTTACCCGGGAACCACGCCGTAGCCCTCACCATCTTCTGGAGCAACTCAACCCCACCCACCTTAAAAGATGCACCTTCCCACGACTTTGTCTCGACCACTTCTTTGAGTATCCAAGTTTTAGTCGCTAGGTCGGCTACCACAAATACCTTGAAGACCCCTCCCCTGCAGAAGGAGTTCACGAATTTTGACCATTGATCTGGGGATGCTCTTTCAAACGCCCTCCAGGTAGCCTCGCAAAAGATCTCGTACTGCTCCGTAGTGAGCAACGAGTCCGGGTAGTTGGTGTCCGTCACCACCATAGTCAGGGGGTTAGTCCTCTGAGTGGCCGTCAGTCCAGCTCCCGACGACTCTCTGTTCGTCGGCTGCTGGGCCGCCTTGTGCCTCTTCAAAGGCTTAGCCACCCATGGTGGGATGTCCTCTGAGCCCCTACTTCTCTTCTGGGCCTCAGTGCTGGATGTCGGCCCTGTAGCTGCCGACGTTCCAGCTCCCGCAGCTGCTCTACTAGTCTGCTGCGCTTACCTCTTCAGTCTCCTTTTCAGGGAACCGTTGATGCATTTCTCCTTTTTGGGGGACTGATTGGCCTCTCCCATTACCATAGCCTCGTTCAGATGAACCGTCGATCCGTCAGCTCCCGAGGGAGTTCGGGGCACAGCCGCCACCTGAATTTGGCTTGCCGGAGAGACAGATGGGGAGGAAAGGGTTATGTTATACCCGTTAAGGCCTAACTTCTCTCCCCCCTCCATCACTTCCCTTCCTCCTCCTGTTCCATTTTTGGTGTTGTGCGTGTTCATTTTGATCCTACGAGAAGCTAGGGAAATAAAAGGTCCGCTCTTACAGAGCCCCGCATGCAGGGGTAAGACTAATTACTCGGAGAGGTCGTCCGGTGTCCCCGACAGGCCGTTAGGACACCTTCGTAACCCCTACGATGCAAAGTGCCACGAGCACGATCACGCTACAACCATAGCTTAGGGGGTGGTCACATTGAGTGAGACACTCAATGTTCAAATATCCGCTTGCAGACCACCATAACAAACGGAGGGCTGTTTCTTTGTCGCTATGCGGGCCGCAGGTCATTCCTGTCCCGATTTTAAAGCTGTAAATCGGTCCGGGAGGGGCCTCGACCTAGGGATCCAGAAGGACCGTATTGGCTAGGGTCTTTCACCCTTCTACCATACCGTAATCACGCATACCAGGAGAGCCCGTTTATAGGGATCCTTTTCCTCTCACCCAGGAGAGCCCGTTTATAGATATCCTTTCATTCATATCCATACCCATACAGGCCGAGGTCTTTTGACCCCCATGTTCCACACACTTAAGCCTCCCCACCAACTACAAGGTGTTACAGCCCCTAGGGGAGGAAATTAGGGAAGAGGAAGTAGGAAAAGTGAGAGGAAACGAGGGGTAGGAAAGAAGTGGAAGTGAGGGAAAGTGAGGGAAAATAGGGGAAATGAGGGGAGGGGATGTATGGGAATTAGGAGAAATGGAGAGAGGTGATTCTGACAAAGTAAGGAGAAATTATGGAAATTCATGAGGAGGGGGAGTAGGAAAAATAAAGGAAATGTTAGGGAGGGGAGGGCGAAAGTTGGGGTTTTGGGAAGGGAAGTAGGAGGTTGGCTGGGGGATTCAGAGAGGGAAAGTATGGGAGGGGGAAGTTTCAACGTCTTAATCAACGGAGGGAAGTTAGGTAAAGTAAGAGGAAATGAGTGGACGGAAAGTAGGGGAAGTGAAAGGAAATGAGGGGAGAGGAAGTGAGGGAAATTTGGGGAGTAGAAATAAGAGAAATGAGGGGGAATCAATGGAGGAAAAGAAGGAGGAGTTAGGGGAAATAAGGGAAGGGGAAGTATGGAAATTACAGGAAATAAGGAGAGGCAAAATAGGCAAAGTGAGGGGAAATGAGAAGAAATTATAGGGAGGGGAGAAGGTAAGGGCGGAATAAGGTGTGACTAGGGGAAGTGAAGGGTTATGAGTGATGAGCAAGTGAGGGGAAATCAGGGGAGGGGAATTAAGAAAAATGAAGAAAAAACAATGAAGGAAAAATAGGCGGAGTGAGGGGAAATTATGGGGAGGAGAGTAGGTATGAGGTAGTTGGGGGGACTTGGGGGAGTGACGGGTGGTGAGTGGTGGAGAGTGAAGGGAAATCAGGGGAGGAGAATCAGGAGAAGTAAGTGAAAATAAATGAAGGGAAAGTAGGGGGAGTGAGTGGAAATAAGGGTAGGGAAATTAGGGGAAATTATGGGTGGCAAATTAGGTAAAGTGCTGGAAAATTATAGGAAGGGGTAAGGATAAGGGAGAATCAGGGGGACTACAGGAAGTAAGGGGTAATGAGTGGAGGGGAAGTTGGGGAAATAAGGGAGGGGAAGTAGAAGTAAGGAGAAATTGGGAAAAGGATTCTGGTGGGCGCGCGGCGCCTGCATTGACTAATTTTGTTCGCTATAATTGATCTTTTTTGTTGAACCCTTTTATTTAGAATTAATTTTTCATTTAAATTAAAATCTTTCTTTTGTGAAATATCAACGATTACATTTTTCGTTAAAAATTCAGCTTTTCATTAACTTTACACTGAACAAAATACCTACTTCTTATATTCCATTTCATTCTTTCTGCATCGTTTTATTTTTCAAACAGAACCGTCAGTATAACTTAATTGTCAAGCGCGAAGCGCAAGTGTCGCAATAAGAATGTAATCGTCAAAGCCGCAGGTGCTTTGAGAGGCGTCTTCAAAAACAAATTAAAAAACAATTTCAGTTCCAATTTACGGCTGTAGTTCATAAAGAGTTTGAATCACATTTTCTGATTTAATTTACAACATTTATTATGGTTATTTGGGTTAAAAATTAAACTATTTTGGTGGAAAATTAATCTTCCCTGGTGGAAAGATTTTTTACAAGAAAGTTTCCAAGACTGAAAAAGATCATTTAAAAAAATTTTAAGAACTTTATTTTTTTAATTGATTTGGAAGAGTTATAAATCGTTGGAGACGATTGTATCTGCACAAAGTCCCATTTAAATTTTAAGAAACTTGAAAACATATATTTGCGAGTTGCGGTTGAGCACCTTATGAAAATAATTGTTCATATAAATTGTTTATAACAATTGGCTCACATCTTAAACTGAATATTTATGTTGTATCTGCAATAATTCTGATGGATAGCCACTTCTCTCAAGTCTTTTCTTCGGAAAAAACAAATAATATTCGTAAAATGTCCAATTTTGACGTTCTACATCAAAATCGGTCAAGAATTTTTGGCTGTAATGCATTTTGAACAGTAAATTTCCGATTTCTCCCATTCTGCAGGCACAGATCTACATGGTGGCAAAACTGGCGTTCGCCCCCCCCCCTCCCCAGGATTTTTTAACTTCCCTTCACTTTTTTTTCACGGGAAAAGGCCGAAAAATTATAAAAAATATTAATATTTAAATAATTGTAAAATATTATTCATAATAATCTTCAAATTTATTCATTCGCATTGTCCAACTTTCACTTATACAGTTTATTATAGCATACGTCAGTTTTGATATCATGTTTGACTTTTAGTATGTAACATGAAGTTGCTCCGCATGCATGGAAATGCTGTATAATTGATTGGCGAGTTATTACTTTTGTATTTTAGATTTTAAAAAGCGTGATGTATAATTTTAGAATCATTATTTTTTAACGATTTAGTTTCAGGAACATAATTTTAGAATACTTCAATTTTAAACGAAGCATGAAATTATTTAATTTTTAAAAGTTCCATTAGCCTTGGATTCATTATTTTTAAACCTTCCAATAAGAAATCATCTAATTTTCAACGCTTAAAGAATAAATAAACTTTGAGCGTTTACAATATTTAAAATTCTTCAATTTTGACCAGTGGAAATAACAGCGGATGTTTTTTTTTACAGAAATCTCATTTTTTAATAACAAAATCTATGCAATCACATTGAATGTCATTTGATACTACATGATATGATACCTCTTAATGATTTTTATCATCATGAAAATTTCTGTAATTCCAATTTAAAATTATAATTTTGAATGCGCAATTCTGGAAAAGTTTAATTTTTGAAACCTTGAAACAAAAGTTGTTTAGTTTCAAATGTTTAAATTCGCAAATCTTTGTTAAAAAGTTTCTTAATTTTCAAATTTTTAATCAGGAGCGTTGCTAATTTTTCAATTTTTAGTTTGTTATGTTAGGTTTTTTAACCAGATAAAACTAATTTCAAATGTACAGTTGTTAATGCTTTTTTAGAATTAATAAAATTTTACGGACCAGTTTTTAAATTTCACTATAGAAAAACGAGAATTCGGTTGGATTTGTGCGGATACCAACTTCATCATGAATTTATGACTCTTTTGATATTAATTACAAAAACACGTAGCCCATAAAATAAAAAATAAAAATTTAATTCTTGGCAATCCTAATAAAATTTCATAAATCTTTTGAAAATCCTGTTTGTTTATAAAATCTTTACAATACAGTGAAATCCAATAAAATCCCTGGGAAAATCCGTGAAATTCTAGGAAATCCTATGATATTTCCTGGAATCCAGGAAAATTTATTGAAATACCTTGAGAGCTTTCAAAATCCCTTGAAATCATTGAAATCTTTGGAAATCGGTTTAAATCCGCGGAAATCCTAAAACTTTATAGCTCCTATAAAATCCTTCTAAATCTTCTGAAATTCTACGCAATTTTTTAAAACCGCATAGAATTTTTTTAATTACTTGAAATCGTTAGACTCCTTGGAAATTTCGTTAATTTTTCCTAAAATGTTTCAAATCCTTTGAAATATTTTTTAATGTCTTGAAATTTTTTAGGCGCTTGGAAATTCTTGGTAATCTTTTAAAATACACTTCAAATCCCTTAAAAAAACTTTGAAGTTCTTGAAATCTATTTAGAATGTTTGAAAATCCTTTCAAATTTTTTAAATGTTCTGAAATCGCTAAATTCTTGTGAAGAAATTCCTTGAAATCCATTAAAATATAAAATCCGTTGAAATCCTCTGAGATCCAGGAAGATTGATTGAAATACCTTTTTGAAAGTCTTTAAAATCCCTCAGAATTACTGAAATCCTCGGAAATCTTATTAAATCTCTGAAAAATCCTTTGAAATATTTGTAAATCTTGGAAATTCTCTAAAATCCTTTGAAGTCTTTTTCAATATTCTAAAATCTTATACATAATTCCTTTGAATTTTTTCAAGTCTTTCGAAATTCAAGACAAAGGAAAAGAACCCTAAGTTCGAAAAAGTCTGATAAAATTGTTTGATGAATTAATTAATTAAAAAGGATTTGATTTTAATTTTAAATACTTTTAATTGAGAAGAGTTCCAATGTTTTGAATGCTTTTATTTTGTAGTTAAGTATCCAATATTTAAATTGATCATTTTTTTAGGTATGAAAGTTTAAAATTTTAAATTTGTATATCTTGGAAAAATGTTTGGTAACCGGGAAATTACCGGAAATTTTGTTTTGGTTTCAGAGGCCATCCTGAAATATTTATATTTGAGTATTTGACTGCTTATAAGAAACGCCTGCCACTTGTGCCCGCCTATAAACTATAAACTAATAATACCAATAATTTTTTACAAAAAGTGCTATTACAAAAAAGCTACTATGTTTAAACTTTGAAGAAATAATAGAATATTAAAGGACAATAAAGAATAATCGCTATATAGCCTATTGTACCACTAAACGTATTGTTAAAAAAAAGCGAATACAAAAATTGGCTTTCTCACGTTTTTGAGGAATTTAATGCACAGTTTTTCTAAAAAATAAAATATTAAATTTGTCCGCAAAAATCTATTTCTGGACCACTCTGGCGCACAGTGGGAGAAAAATGACTTTTTTGGTTCGAAATAACATACAGCCCACAAATATCGACCGATTTGGACACCAAAAATTTAAAAAAAAAAGCTGATAAGATTTCTAAGAGAGTTATCGAGCCTGATTTTTAAATTAGGCTTTCAATTTTTTTATAAATAAACAAATACGACGAAAAAAATTGCTCGTCAATAACAGGAAAATTGTTGAAATTGTATAAGTTTCATAGAGTAACGTTAGTTAAAGATGTTCCAATATTATATAATAAATATAAAAAAATGGTTATAAACAAATTATTTGTTGAAAGAATTTTTTCTACGATTTTCCATAATTTTACGTTTTTTTAAGTTATATTGAAAGAAATTTGGATGAAAACAATATAAAGATGAAGAAATTTCTTCTTGAGATTATTATTGTTGATATTATAAGCAAATTTAATAAACAAACGCATTAATCAGGCATTTTTCGACACAAAAATTCGTTTTTCTATGTCATTTTTTACAATTATAAAGTTTACGATAATTTTAGCAAAATTAATAATTTATTGATTATTTGGGCATTTGTCGGCAGAAAAATTCATTTTTTTCAATGCCAATCCTTTCAGCTGGGAACTTCATGACATTTTCAGCAACATTCATAATTAGTTGATAAATTTTATGATTTTTTTAAACAAATTTAATTTTAAAAATGCATTAATCAGGCATTTGTCGACAGAAAAATTCGTTTTTTTCAATGTCAGTCTTTTTAATTAGGAACTTCATGATAATGTCAGAAAAATTCATAACTGGTTGATAAATTTAATATTCTTTTAAATACAAATTTAATAAAGAAATGCATTATTCGGGCATCTGTCGATGAAAAAATTGTGTTTTTTTTTCGAAGTCAGTCTTTTTAATTGGGAACTTAATGGTTTAATGGTATATATAATGAAAATTTCATTAGCACTCATACTTAGTTGATAAATTGTATGATAAACTATTTTTCCATCGACAGATGCCCAAATAATGCATTTGTTTATTCAGTGTGTTTAAAAAAACATAAAATTTATCAACTAATTATGAATTTTGGTGAAATTATCATGAAGTTCCCAATTAAAAAGACTGACATCGAAAAAAAGGAATTTTTCTGTCCACAGATGCCCGAATAATGCATTTGTTTATTACATTTGTTAATAAAAATTATAAAATTTATGAACTCATCCTGAATGGATGAAATCATAAAATTGATCAAAAAGTTATGAATTTTTCTGAAATTATCATGAAGTTCCCAATTTGAAAAGTTGACATCGTAGAAAATGAATTTTTCTGTCCACAAATGCCTGATTAATGCATTTGTTTAAAAAATCATAAAATAATCAACTCATTATGAATGTTTCTGAAATTGTCATGAAGTTCCCAAATGAAAGGACTGGCATTAAAAAAAACGAATTTTTCTGCCGACAAATGCCCGAATAATGCATTTGTTTATTAAATTTGTTTTAAAAAATCATGAGATTATTCAACAAATTATGAATTGTGCTAAAATTATCGTACAGTTTTTATTTACAGTTTTTTAATTTAAAAAATTGACATTGAAAAAACGAATTTTTGTGTGGAAAAATGCCTGATTGATGCATTTGTTTATAAAATTTGTTTATAATATAATTAATTATAATACTGAGCAAAAATTTTTTTATTATAATATTGTTTCCATTAATATTTCTTGCAATATAACTTAACAAATCGTAAAATTATGGAAAATCGTAGAAAACATTCTTTCAACAAATAATTTGTTTATAAAATTTTTTGTTTGTTCATTATATAATATTGGAACACCTTCAGCTAAAAGGTTAAATCTTCACTCTATTAAACTTAGGCGATTTCAACAATTTTCCTGTTATTGACGAGCACCAGGAACCTCAAATAGAAAAAATGGCCACTTTTTTCGTCATATTTGTTCATTTATAAAAAAGATAAAAGCCTAATTTGAAAATCAGGCTCGACAACTCTCTTAGAAATCTTATCAACTTTGTTTCAATTTTTTTTTCTTCAAATCGGTCGATATTTGTGGGCTGTACATTATTTTGAACCAAAAAAGTCATTTTTTCCCACTGTGTGGCGAACAGTGGGCTAAAGTGAAAAAGTTCGTGATAAAATCGTAGAACTCTTGAAGCTGGAAATATACATTTTTTACCTTGAAAATCTAGGTTAAATTTGACATTTTTTGAAAAAAAGTTGTATTATTGGATACCATGGGCGCTCAGATATTATATTATGTATGTTACACATATATTCTAATAGATTTCGTTATGCCAAATCCAAATATGGGCTTTAGATCAGCATAGGACTTCCTGTTTGTAAGAAAAATGCAATTGAATTATCTATTTTGAACCTTTATGGCATGAATGATTTCCACTAATGTAAATTTACCTATTTGTCGTATTAAAGGGGTTTTAGTGCCTTCGAATTGGAATACAAAATAAAAATGTCAAAATTCAAAATGGCGGATCCAATATAGCGAACCAAAATTGTAAGACCGAGCTAATATGACTGAAGATTACTGTACGCGGGGTTTTTGGGTCGCTGTTTTCGAATTTAAAGTCAAAATTCAAAATGAAGGATCCAATATGGCAGAACGTCATTGTGAGAATATAACCGATTGATTATAATCGATTGATTCTGCCATAATAATCTTTTCATCTGCGAAAGCTAACCCACGTACCTTCACTGTTTCGAGATCCACACCTTCTTCACCGAAGAGGGCCATTCTTAGACACTTATCCATAAATATGATAAATAGCCATGAGGACATAACGCATCCTTGTTTCACGCCTTGCATAATAATATCGAACCAGTCACTCAGTTTCCCATTTACTCTTACACTCGCTTTACTACCTGTATATATTGATTTTATTGATTGTAGGAGCCATCCATTGACTCCGTACTCTTTAAGGACTTCCCAAAGTTTACTTCGACTCACCTTGTCAAATGCTTTTTTTAGGTCAACAAATGCACAGAAAACTTTCTTTCCTACTTTGGACTTCCCATATCTTTTCTTCTGTAATTTTCATTACCCTACGAATGAGTATTTTCGAGTATATTTTACTTACGGTACTTAGTAAGCTGATACCTCTGTAATTACTGCAGTTGCTTTTATCTCCCTTTCTTTTGTATATTAGTACGATAATCGCTTTTCTCCAATCGTCTGGGACTTCTCCCGTATTTAAGCATTTCAGCACTAATACTGTCTACGCCAGCAGCCTTACCGTTTTTTAAGTTCTTAATTATATCTCTAACCTCAGTGACACAGACTTTCTCAATTGGGTTTTCTAATGCATTATGTTCTATGTCGCAGTTCTGTTGCCCTATATCTTCACCTCCTAATAATTCTTTAAAAGAGTGTTTTAAAGCGTCTACTATCCCTTCTATATCATATAGCATTTCACCTTTGCTGTTTCTCATGCTGGCAAACTCTGTACTTTTACTTTCTTTCATCCCATGGTATTCAATAATACAACTTTTTGTCAAAAAATGTCAAATTTAACCTAGATTTTCAAGGTGAAAAATATATATTTTCAGCTTCTCCGTATTTTTCTTCTATTCTGTAGTAATTCATCTGTAAATCTCAAAAACAGGTCATCCCTGTCAAGAGTTCTACGATTTTGTCACGAACTTTGTCACTTTAGCCCACTGTGTGGCGCCTGTCTACGTTTGGCTTGCCATGTATCCATCACCCAATTTATTTTCCGACCAAATTCCGGACAGAGCCGGATAAGACTCCGCCACGGAAATAATTTAATTTTCTTATTCGGGTGTCCGCTTAAAAACCGGATAGCGTCGGATAGAACAGCGTTTTCGGTCTTTGATGCATCCACCACCCAACTTAATTTTCGACCAAATTCCGGATAGGGTCGTACAAAATACCATTTTTGACTCAGTTAAATATAATTGCGTTTTGTGATGCCGAATACAATCCGGATAAAGCCGTTATGCTTCCGCGCATGATATTACGAACCGTGTAAGGACCATATAGGGGCGCACTAAATTCCGAAATGAGCGATCCGGAGCCTTATCCGGTTGTGTATCCGTCTCTATCGGATCCTATCTGTCATTTTTAGCAGGCAGTCGATGTTCATTACGAAATGACAGGAAAAATCACTGGCAAAAGTAAATAAATCTTCTGATGTCAAACTACAAGAAGACCAACAGGTCGTTAGAACTGAATAAAACGAATGTACGTGGATATCCATATGTCGATGGAGTAGCACACGCGACGATGCAAATTTACAATCCGAAAGAGTCGCTACATTAGCACCCCTGCGATCGCATGTCTGTAATTTATTCAGAACCGGTCTTATAAGAAATTCTAGAAATATCGTGCCTTGAATTTTATATAATTAAATTAGATATAACCTGAGGGGTTAATTACTCGAATTTTTGTTTTAGGGGAAACCAGTACGAGGTGGATACCAGTATGAACTGAATAAGGGAACGTTCACATATTGCGTGACACTTTCAAGGGGACGAATTTTTTAGAAAACAGTTGAATTTTCAATCCGAAAATTTGATTTTCAACAAAAAAAAAATTCATTTTTAGCCCAGTAAGGTGAATTTTCAACTGAAATTATGAATTTTCAACAAACAAAAAAAAAAACAGCAAATAGACGAATTTTCAAAAAAATACACGATTTTTCTACCAAATAGTTGAACTGTCAGCTTGTAAAGGAAAAATTTTCATTAAAAATAGAATAGCTACTTTTTCAGATAAATTTCTTTTTTCAACTAAACAAAACAAATTTCCTACAGAATTGTTTAATTTTTCAAATGAATAGTTCAATTTTTAACTAAATAGTTTAATTTTCCGCCAAAGTAGACTAATTTTCAACCAAAAATATGAATTTTCAAAAAATGTTATTTATTAGACATATAATTGAATTTTTATCTAAAATAAGGAATATTCAACCAAAAAAAGAAATTTATAACAAACCAGTTCATGTTTAAACCGAATAGTTAATTTTTCAATAACAAACAATTAATTACAATAAAAAAACATTTAATAGGTAATGTTTCATCAAAAAAATTTAATTTTAAATCAAAAACAGTTAAATTTTAGGTACCAAGAGTACGACTTTCCAACAAAATAAGAATTATTAACAAAATACTTAAGTCAATCAAATAAATATATTTTCAACAAAGAAAATTAATTTTCTACCCAAGTAGATGAATTTCAAAAAAATACGTGAATTTTCAAGTTAAAACGTAGAACATTTTCGAAAACAGGTTTGTCTTTTAAACCAGAAAAGAAAAATTTTCAACAAAAAATATAAATTTTCAACTAAAAATAGAATCGTTAAATTTTCAGTTTAAGAAACTAATTTCAAACACAAAAAACTGAAATTTTGAACCACTTGAATTCAACTGAAAAATAAGAATTTTCAACAAAATAGTAGAATCTTCAACAAAAATAATGAATTTTAAACAAACAAGATTATTTTTGTACCCGAACAGAAGAATTTTCAAAAAAATACATGAATTCAGATAAAAAATTAGTTGTCCACAAAAAAAATAATTTTCGACAAAATAGTTACATTTTCAAATGAATAGTTTAATTTTCTACCAAAAATATGAATATCCAACAAACAAGTTAATTTTTAACCAAATAGTCCAATTTTCTACCAAATTGTTGAATTTACAACCGAATAGTTGAATTTTTCAACTAAAACGAGGAATCTTTAGCCAAAAAAATTAATTTTATACAAAAGAGTTCAACTATGAAGTAAGTATTGACTTTTCAATCAACCAAAAAAAGAATTCTCAACAAAATATATGATAGTTAATATTTCAACCAAAAAATATTTTAATTTTAAATCAAAAACAGTTTACTCAACCGAATGTACGAATTTTCAACAAAATAGTGGAATCCTCAACCAAAGAGATTATTTTTCAGCCAAGCAGTTGCATTGTTATCCAAAAAGGATGAATTTCCAACCAATAAAGATGAATTTTTATCCAGGAAAGATGAATTTTTTTCCAAGAAATATTACTTTCCTACCATAAAAGATGAATTTTGGTTTCAAAAGGATGGATTTTCAACCAAATACATGGATTTTTCACCAAATAGTTGAATTTTCAACCAAAAAGATCAGTTTTTAAGCTAAAATGAAGTAGTTGAATTTTCAGTTTAAAAAAATTACTTTTTGCCAAAAAAAAACGAAATTATCAACCAGTTGAATCTTACAAAAAAAGACGAATTTTTAACAAAATACTTGAGTCCTCAATCAAAGAGAAGTCTTTTCAACGAAGAAGATTAATTTTCTACCCAGGTAGATGAATTTTCAACAAAATAGTTAAATTTTCATGTTAAAAAGTCGATTGTTTCTGTAAACAATTGACTTTTAAACCAGAAAAAAAGAATTTTCAACAAGAAAGATCATTTTCAATAGGGAAAGTTGAATTTTCAACTAAATAATTGAACTTTCAACTTTGAACTTGACTAAAAAAAAAAATTTTTTAACAAAATAGTAGAGTCTGGAACCAAAATGATGAATTTCAAACAAACAAGATCATTTTTTCATCTAAATAGATTAACTTTCAACAAAATATATGAATTTTACACCGAATAGTTGAATTTTCAACTTATGAAGGATATTTTTTTCACCCAAAAATGGAATAGTTAACTTTTTAGCTAAAAAAATTTAATTCCCGAAAAAAGAACGAGCTTCCAGCAGAATAGTTAAATTTTGAAGTAAATATTAATAATTAATTTTTCAATCAAAAAAGATTTTAATTTTTTAACCAAAAAGGATAAACTTTCAACCAAGAGGAATAATTTTCAACCAAAAAGTTAAATTTTTAACATAATACGTGAATTTTCAACCAGAGAAGATCAATTTTCAATTTAAAATATCACTGTTCAAACAAAAATTGAATTATTGCATTTCCAATCAAAAAAATTAATTCGCAACCAAAAAGAAACGAATGTCTAGAAGCATAGTTAAATTTTCAACTAAAAAGTTGATTTTTTAAACAAGAAGATTAATTTTTTAACAAGAAAGACGAATTATTAACAACATACATGAATTTTTAACAAGAAAAGATGAATTTAAAATAACAGTCAACCAATAATGGGATATTTAAATTTGCAGCCACGAAAATTATTTTGAAACTAAAAAAAAAAGAATTTCCAGCAGAATAGTTAAATTTGTGAAATAAATAGTAATAATTAATATTCCAACCGAAGGAGATTTCAATTTTAAATGAAAAACAGTTTACTTTAACCAAATATATGGATTTTCAACAAAATAGTTGAATCCTCAACCAAAACAGCTTAATTTTTAACGAAGCAGTTTCATTTTTAATCAAAAAGGATCATCTTTCAACAAAGAGGAATAATTTTCAACCAAAAAGTTAAATTTTTAACATAAATGATTTATTTTATTTATTGATTACGTGAATGATAATTAAGCCTAACTTATTAATTAATAAAAAAAATAAACAATAGTGATTTCGTATCCTAATCGCAAGTATAATCATACAAACTTTATTATTATTAATGATTTATTCACACATCAAGCACTTTTATTGTATAAAAATTGTTTATGTTTTATTGAAATAAATATTACGATGTAATGAATTGAAATTTATATCCGACAAAAATGAAACAATTTTTAACTTTAAGATATATGAAGTTACATCAAAAGTGCGACACCCGGCGATCCGAACATTACATCCCAGTCTAGCCACTGGACAGTCAGCCTGTGGCGTGCCAGTTTCGACTCAAGGCGGACTAGACAGAAACAGTACAGCGCCACGAAAGTTTTCCACATGGGATCTCCCTCCCCTTCCATCAAAATCTCACTTAGATTTTATAAATTCAGGGAACGAACCTACATACAACTTTGTTAATTAAATAAACATAGAACGTTGATAAGAAGATGATTTTACATTAAAAAGAAAATTAATTTACTTAAGGTGCTTCAAACGAGTTTTGGTTTCGCTTAATCCACTATACGTCTAAAAGCATGAATTGTTCAATATAATATTTTTACCGCATAAACTAAAGGCAATTATACCGGTTTGGACAGAGAGCTTTTTCCGGAAAATGTTCTTGTTTTTTTCTTGTAATTGAAAATGGAGTGTGTTTTTGCGCCTGAAACCGACAACACTCTGACTATTTTGTACGCTGGGCGGCCGGTGTTGCCGGTTTCAGGTGCAAAAACACACTCCATTTTCAATTACAAGAAAAAAACAAGCACATTTTCCGGAAAAAGCTCTCTGTCAAAACCGGTATAATTGCCTTTACTTTATGTGGTAAAAATATTATGTGATGTTGTTAGACGTACAGGGGATCAAGCGAAACCGAGACTCGTTTGAAGCGCCTTAAGGCTCTATCGGCCTTAAGGAACAATTTTTATTACAATACTCGCGCTTCACGCTAGATTTTGTATATGTATTTATATAATTCTCTAATAAAGTATATAATCACAAAATTTTTATTTTTAAATTTCAAGAAATAGTTGACGGGGATATCGCAGGCCTTTCAAAAAGGGTTAAACCCGATTTTGTAGGTCCTCATAAAAGCAACACTTTTTTCCAGGAGTTTTTTTCGTATGTTGCATAGTTTGGCCGGAAAATGGAATTTTTTTTAAAGCGGTACCAAGATTAAAACAAACCAGCTGTAAATTCGATCTCGAGTGTTTCCACTTTATTTGTATTTACAATTTTATGGTGCTCATTTGATGAATACTTAGCTTCCTCTTTATGATTGGTTAGCAAATATATTTGCTTCCTGATAGAGCAAGGAAAAAAAAACAAATAGGACAATCAAAATGTCTTGAATCGTTGAGCCTTTTCTATCCTTGCATGAGATTTGAATTATGCTAATGAAAACAAATTTTCTGTTTGAAACAGATTTTTCAAATTATATAAATGACCATAACTTCCGTAATATTTAATATTAGATATTAATATTAAAGGTCATTCGATTTCTCTCAAATTAAAGAATCTTTTTCGTTCTTGCTTGAATTTTGAATTATGTTGATGCAAAAAGTTTACCTATGTAAACCCTATTTTTTTAAATATTATAAATGACCATAACTTCCTTGCTGTTTAATAAAAAATTAATGTATTAATATTATAGGTCAATCGATTTGTCTCGAATCTAAGAATTTTTTATAGTTTTGAATCAAGTTTAAATTATGTGAATGAGAAAAATTTTCATTATAAAAATTGATTTTTTAAATAACATAAAATGTCTAGAACTTCCTTACTCTTTCATAAAATGTATTATTATAGGTCAATTGTTTCGTCTCGAGTCTAAGAATCTTTTATATTCTTGCATCAACTTTGAATTATGGTAATGAAAAGGTTTTACTACAAAAACCCCATTTTTTAAATATTATAAAGTGCTAAATAAAGGTCATACATATTTTTAGAAATCTTTTGGTCAATTTTGAGGTATTAGTGGTGAATATAAGCCGGAAAATTGTTTAGAACATTGTATTAGACATTTTTCAAATAAGAATTATTCAATTAAAGAAATACAAAAATTGCATAATTGAGAAAGCAAAAATATACGTTTTTTCAAAAAGCATTCTCAAGAAATTTGGTAGATCTTTTTGAAATGAAGAATTTTTCCTTTCAACCTTTCTTTCGTATCTCGCATTGTTTCGCCGGAAAATTGTATTTTTACTTTAAAAAACCAAAACATCGATGAATAAAACCAGGAAATATTGGTCAAAAATCGGGTACTTATGGTGAAATAGATAAATAAATAATAAATAATAATAAATATAAACTTATTAACTTATCGGGATTAATTTTTTAGGTTAGGTTCTTGTTTCTCCGAAAGAGAAAAATGTGCTTTCTTTTTATAATATATGCGTAATTTATTTCATTTATAAGCCTACAAGGACATTATATAATATATTATTATATTATAAAAAATAAATATACGTAAATCGTTACTCTTTTTATTTTAATGTAGCAAATGTGCTTTTTCGTAGCTGATTTTTACATTCTCATCCTAATGAGAAGGTATTGGTTTTATGTAAAATTTGACTCAGTCGTTTTTCATCAAATCTCCACGTTTTGAGACCCCGTGAGTCAGAAAAATGATTTTTACGAAGGTGTCAATATGTCTGTCTGTCTAGTCTGTAGGCACGATATCTTTCGAAAAAATGATCAGACTGGATTGAGCTTTAACACACTTTTTTGAGGCCTAAAAGAAAAGGACTAGTTCGTTAGCCAGCTATTTTGAATCAAAATTCAAAAAGTTAGAGCATTTTCAAAATTGTTGAGAACATTTTTTTTTCATGATTTAAAAGTTCTATGTATGGCCATTTATAGTGCTCGGAAATTCGAACAATTTATTTTTACCACTTTTTTTGATAAAAAGAAAATTGTCAGAATTATAGAATTTCCAAAATTATACGAAAAAAGATAACAAAACAGAAATTGTGCACGCAAAAAAGATCTACAGATTCGTCAAAAATCACTTTTTGATTTGACGCGTAGTTTTTGTTTTGTTCGTAAAACACAACATTAAAAATAAAAAAATAAAATTTTAAGACAAACGACACAAGCTGCGAAATAATAAATGGATAAAAGTTGTTCACCCAAAAAAGAGCTACAAATTTGTAACAAATCATTTTTTGATAAGACGTGTAGTTTTTGTTTTAATCGTGAAAAATTACATTACACATAAAAAAATTAAATTTTTGGAAAAAAGACACAAGGTACGATAAGATGTTAATTAACAAAATTGTTTTAAAATGAGACCTGAAAATTTGCTTTCAACCTTTTTTTCTCACGAGACACGTCATGGGAATGTGTTCGTTGAAGCCGAAGGAGCTTTAACAAAAGAGAATTCACAATCACTAAATTTCAGTTGTCGATGGTTTGACCTTTAATTTTGATAGTCCTATGCAAAAATGTGGGCAGATTTTTTCCAATAAAATTGTTAATAATGCTGACTCTATTGTTTTGCAACAACTCTTGGGTGTAGGATGCTCTAAAAGTATAGTTTTAAATAATGATTAGATCAATTCATTGACGCAAAAGATTTGACACAAACAAAAATTTTGTTGAATGCACCAAATATGTGAAATAATATTTTTTTTACAATTAAAGTAATAAATAAATGTTATTTATTATAAAGAAACTGTAAGATGCTTTTTAGGACCGCATAATTGCCAAAAAAAATTTAACTTTCAATTAGTATAATAATAAAAGCTTTATTATTATAAAGAATCTGTAATTTGCTTTTTCGGAGCGTGTAATTGTCAACAATAATTTTACTTCAAATTATTTGACACGGAATATTGTTTTATAAAGAAGTACATGTAAGGTTTTTAGAGAATATGTTTAAATAATTATTGGATTATTTTTTTGACGCAATGAATAAAACTGTGCATTATATATGTCTGCCTTGCTCAAAAATATTGTATAACGCAAATTTTTCAAAGAAAAATAACATATTTTCCGAGATATTTCCTATAATTGGGAAAATTTCCCAAATATTGTAGGAATTTCTCATTTCCAAACAAGTATCCCTAGTAGAAATGTACGAACGGCGCAGTACTGACCCAGTACTGACTGCCGGTCTGGCAGTACTGACTCCCAGTACTGGGCCAGTGCTGGGCCAGTACTGGCTTGTAACGCTGTCCAGTACTGATTTTCGGAGCTTGTCCAGTACTGACTCAGTACTGACTATCAGTACTGGCACACTACTGGCATATAAATAGCTCCTTATAGCAATAGAATATTGCGCGATATCCCATTTGATTCTAATTATGTTCTGTATTGTCCCAGGGATATCGTAGGAATAATCAGGGAGTTAAATGGGATATAATGTGAAGTCTCAATATCATTACCGTATCCGTACAGCCCGCGTACACAGTCGCGACTAACAAAAATTATACGTCCGAGATATCCACATTCGGATATCTCGCAGCAGCAAGGGTCAGCTCGACCATAGTGCAATAGAAGAGCGTCGCCCTGCAGTAACCATCTTGTTGATCACGGTAGCATTTATGCCAAGTAAGTATGATTTTCGACGCCTCGACTCCTGTCTTAAACACTCGGCGCGCCGTTTCGACTGCGAGAGAGGCAAATCGTTGCGCGCCCTGGCGCACCACAGCCGAACTTTTGCCCAAGGCGGTAAGATTCAAATCTTCAAATTTTAAATCAAATCTTTTTATGTCAAATCTTTTATCCATGAATCGTGGTTTGTCGTTCATACCATTATGAGAGTTAGATATATGAATATACAAACTTATTTATTAAAGCTAGAATAAAAATTATTGTTCAACATAATACATAATAAATAATTTACGATATCAGAATTTGATTAATTATTATTTATAGTGATTAATAATGCGATGAAATTGCAATATTATTATTTCAAGCATTTTACGTAGCTGAGCACCGTAGATTATTGTTAAACTATTGTAAAAAAATCTAATATACTAGATGAAAAAAAATCAACATGAATTAATGTTTTTCTCATTTTTTTTACGAAAGCGACTATTAATCATTATCATTATTATGAAACGTTTCAATAAACTGCGTTACTGAATAAAAAGGGCAATCTATCCGGGCCTTATTCTTACCTGATCAGGGTCGTAAATACGGCCTTTTATCAGATTGCCTTAATTAAAAATAAGGCTAGCCTATCCGGGCCTTATTTGGACCTGATCAGGGCCGTTATATACATTTTTAAATCAGGCAACCTTATCAGGGCCTGGTACGAACCTTTTTTCACATAAGGCTAAAAAAGACATTTTCCGCACGGGTCTCTTATGTTGACGCGCGTTGATTTGATCTTTAGAAAGTGGGATTAAAAAATATTTTACCATAAATTATATATATATATATATAGAACATTTTAATAATTTTTATTTTTAGAGTTTGATTTTCTAGAACTCTTAACATGCTTTTTTATGTAGGGACTTCAATTTTTGAGTGAAAAAAAATCTTGTCCACGATTTGATATTTTTCATCCTTCGAAAACATTCTAGTAGCATTTTTAAGAATTTCTTTAACAAATAAGAATTTTTATTTACCACCGAACTGGTACTGATTCGGTCTTCAGACCAACGTTCTGCCAGTACTGGCAGGATTCCGGAGGTCAGTACTGGCTGTCAGTACTGAATCAGTACTCTGCCGGTGGTGAATTCCGGCATACCACGGACATTTCTACTAGGGATGTAAAATTCCCCAAACCGATCGAAACAATTCCTTTCAAAAAAGAAATTTTTTCAAAGTATTGGGAACATTTCCAACTTTTTTAGGAAAATAATTTTTCCTACCCAAACTTGTAAATTTTACCTACAAAATTAGTGGAAAAATTGCCGAAATTTTTTACATTGTATATTATTGTATATTAATATACAACACAATTATCCATACGCACAAACTCAAAGCTCCCACATGCCTATAAAATTATGGACAGCTGACTGATGATGTGACTTTCTGAAATGAATATGAGACTGGTGGAAAAAACTGGAAAATATAGAAATGCCTTCTGAATTCCCAGGTATGGAATTGCACACCTGAGATTTTCCCAGGTGTGGAGTACTCCTTAACTCCACACAGTCTCCGCCGGCCTTGCTGACAGACATCATTCTCCTGGAATTTCGCTTTCTCCTGCCAAACCTTATTCTGCGGGTTCTCCAGTCAGATCTTCTCCAGCTGACGAGCCTCTTCTTCGTGTCAGCTCAAGGTCTCCTCCTGCCGGACCTCGTTTTCCGGTCAGGTCTTCTCCTACTGCCGAGCCTGCTCTTCTTGTTCGGTCCAGGTCTACTCCTGCCAGGCATTTTTCTTCACGTGTACTTGGATTTGGATTTGAAATTGCGCTATTCGGTTGGCCCATGCCAACCGAAGAACAATCTGTATTGTCAACGTCCAATGGTGAGGTCTTTGCAATATTTGGGAGAAGTGATACAATTCTTCGTGGACTGTATGTAAAAAAAAATTACACCGGAAAACAGGTTGAAAAACGTGTAAAAATAAACATGGTCAGCGACGTGGTTGAAAATATGACCCCAGAAGAAATGTTGGAATCTCCCTTAGGCAAGAATTGCCCAGTCTTAAAGCATTGTAAAACAGATTCTAGAGTAATTTCATTCACAACATAATGTTCATGTATGAAAAAATGTAAAACTGAAATATAATAATGTTTGTGATCCAAAGTAGGATCAAAATGTTGCAAGTTGAATTCTATATACACCCAACTCTCGGATTCTGTCCACCCGGTCTCGGCCTTCCTAGAACTGCTGGCCCACGGGCCTATTGCGAAATATTATGCATTCCAATTGGAAACGGTTCAGGCGGCCCTGACTGTTTACGTTTGAATCCCCCGACTTCTGGCCAAGGCTATTTGCAGGCAACCCCCGAAACTGGGCTGAAACCGAGAGTTCGGTGTATTGTAGCCACTTAGTTTTCATGAAAACTAATTTCATTTCATGAAATATCTAGACAGTTCATGAACTTCTAGTGGAGTTATACTATTTGTTTAGAATGTTTAGCTATTTCATGAACGACGCAAGCACCTTCAGAGAGTAATTGTATTGGATCAGTGTTTTATTATTTGGCTAACTATTCTAGTCATTTCATGCAACGACTAACGTACTATCCAGTACATAGTGTAATAATGTTTAATGAATATAATTTTTAATAAATGAAAATGTTAAAAATATTAGAATGAAAATGTACGTATTTGCCTGAATTAATCTTCTTTTAGAACCAATTAGTAATGAGTTTGTTATTTTCTAGAATGATGGTAAGATCCCAAAAATTAAGTTTTGAGTTATTTTCAATGTCAATAACTGGATTCCAGGATGGTACGCATTGTAATCAAAAGGTATGTTTTAAGCAAATCCTGTTCTATTTTTCCATAACTTGTTCTGCAACTGCCCCAGAAAATGGATAGGCTGTAAAAAAATTTACTATATGAAAAAAGTCGCAGTATTTCCTTCAGTTATTGAAGGAGAGGATGATGTTTTAACCTGAAGAGGCTCCACATCGTGGAGCGAAAACTTGTTTAATAAACTTCAAAGATCAGTAGACAAAAAACTATAAATCTATGCACATTGTGTTGTTTATCTAAACTACAAAATAGCGTGGTGCATAGCATTGTATTTGTGAGTGTTTCCATTAAATTCGAGTATCCAATTAAAGTGTCCTAAACGGAGCAATCTCGTGTAATCGGCCCTCAGACTTAGAATCAAAATTGCATTATCGTTTAATTTTCGAGACGCCGTGACGGGCTATAACCCTCGCCTCTATAGCAGAGTATATTCTAATTTGGTTATAGGAAAAAGTGAGGGTGCAGTTGTGTGACTATGGGGGGTCCTGTGTAAAAGGTGGATTGACAATGAGAAATTAGTGGCCGGGAAAACCGATTTGGAATTCGGCTATATTGACGAAGGGATCCCGGGCCTTTCATTTTAGAAAGTTCACTATAAAGCCGAAGAAGACTGATCGATTTTAAGTAATGCATTTCCTTATAGTACATTGAAAAAAGGTTGCCTGCACCAAGTGAATTTTACTTGGATGAAGTAAGTGAAAGTCCTGATTACATGCAAACAAATATTTATTTGAGACAAATAAATATGTGCACTTTGCACTTTGATAAATGCCAAAGAAATATTTCTTCAAACAAAAGACATGGATAATAAATTTAACAACATATTTGTTCAATCTAACGGAACAAATTGAAATTGAAACAAATTATGCCAACAGTCATTAGTAAAATATGAACTTATTTCAGTTGAATGAATAAGCATTTATCTTGGTGAAATATTTATTCATTCGGAAAAAATATTTGTGGGGAATAGTCTCCTTCGCATTCTACATGGAAAGAAATATTTCTTCCAACCAAATTATTAAATATTTAATTTAACAAAATAATTATTTTGTTGAAATGAACGTTTATTTGTTAGGAGTTATTTAATTTGACTGATCGAGAGAAGCATTTCCTTTAACCAAAGAAATAAATATTTATGTAAACATAATATTTTATTTATCTAGAGAAATTCTTCATTGGTATAAATGTACCAACCCTTTGTATCAAACAAATATCTTTAAAACTTAATTAATATTCTTTTAAATAAAATAATTATCTTTTCCATTTAAATAAACCCAAAGACTTGATTCAAGTATGGTTTCTTATAGTAAAACTTTTTTCACTAACATAATTCAAAATTAATGCAAGCACGGAAAGAGATTCCTTGATTCGAGGCAAATCGATTGCTCTATAATATTAATACACTTTATTGAAGATGAAGGAAGTGATGCTCATTTATAGTATTTTAATCATCTGTTTCAAACAGAAAAACTTTTTTCATCGACAATAATTAACAGCTGACGCATGAATATAAATGACTTTTTGATCATAAATTTTCAAATAGAATAATTCTGACAATTTTTGTAAAGAAATCATAAAGCTGGGAAAGGGAAAGGGTGCGACAGAACTTTTCCCTTCCCTTTTCCAGCTCGAAAAATTATCATTTCGAATACAAAATTTGATTTGTCTGATTTGTCTTTGTATTTAAAAAATTGTTTGTATTATTTTGTAATTTTGTATTTTTTGTAAATTTCTATTATTAAATTGATCAAAATGAAGACTTTGGTTTGTCTATTGTTGAAAAAAATAACTAATGCTTCCTCTATGACGAAGCAAATACATTTGCTAACGGGAAGCAAAGTGCTCGTGAAATGAGCACCATATAATTAGAAGTACAAACAAAGTGAAAACACTCGAGATCGAATTCACAGCTAGTTTTTATTATTTTTGAAAACAAATTGAATCGAATGATATAAATACCTAGCTCCTTAAAAAATGTAATATTAATGTTATCTGACAAGTGTATATTATATAAAATTTAAATAGTCCCGCGCTTTTTGGTACATTCGTAGTAAAAAATGTCGAATTTTCAACATAACCTCAAAAACAGTCATATTTCATGTGCACTATCTTTATTTCAAGAATGACTCATGTCTATGATTTTAGTTTCTTCATTAAATTTTTCCCAGTGCAATATTATTTCATCCGAATTATAAAGTAAAATGTGCATCATTAACTTGTAAAATCCTCGAAGTGAGTCAAGGCAGAAGTGACAAAAAGGCTCTATTAGAACCGTTTCAATCCATACTTTGGGTTCCTTTAGACCCTGCAAAAAAAAGATTCATTTAAAATCGATTGACTGCAATTCAAAAATAAAATCGTCAATCGACAATTTTGGTGAAATGCAATTCAAGTCGAATATTGGATTTAATTGACGACTTTCAATTCAAGAAGAATTTTGTAAATGATTTTATATTATCCAGTAGAGGTTAATGTAAAAATAGAGATTGGTCATGCGATGCATCTAATTGTATTAAATCGCACATAAATTTATAGACCGGAACTGTTTTTAAGTGGAGTTTTGCAATAAAATTTTAATTTATTGAATAATAAAATAATACGTTAATAAATAGTATTATTGAAGAGATTGAAGTGGTTAATTGATAACAAGGAATAAAAGTTGTTATATAATTTGTACCTTTGGACTAAAGTTGAGTAAATATTGATTGTTTAATGAGAATAAAAAGTTACTTTGGACATAAATTAACAATATAATACAAATAATATTTATCGGATTTTGTTGACATCATTCCGTAATGATGAAATGCCACCAATTGCATCTTTACGATTCAAATACATTGTGTCAATTCAAATCCATTGAGGTACATTCAAGGATAGTTCTACCAATTGCAAATGCTCATTTCAACATTTCCATTTAAATGCAATTGGCCTTTTTTATTTGCTGGGGATCATTATTTATCATTTTGGTTTTCTTTTCATCAAGAGAGGAACTTTTGTTGCAGCTCCTTTGGAACCAAAAATTGGTTCTAATAGAAACCCAGTTTTTTCCATGAAATGTTACATAAGAAGGAGAGGGGGTCATAAAAATCTTACGAATTCTTACAATAAGAGAGAGGGGGTCATAAAAATTTTACGAATCCTTACAATAATCTGTCTCAAATAGTGAATATTCAACTAATTTTCATTTCAGTGACTAACCTGAAGTTAATTAGTTAAATTTAACTTCTCATATGCAAAGAATATAAGAAACCAGAAAAAACTAAAAAAAAAAGCTTAAATTCATTTGAACAAAATGTCTGAAAATGTATGTTCACGGACGCATTAAATTAGTTAATAAATATACAATTATCAAGTTAGTATTAATTATTGTAGGTATTTTTTAAATCTGTTTAGAGTTTATAATTATTTAGATTTGAATTTGCCGCGCTAATCTCGAATGTATTCGATTAGTCTTCCGTTATATTATTTGGCAACGAGCGGACGAAAGGAAGACAACTTTGTAAAAGTGACGAAGAGTAAACAGATAAACCGGTAAAGTCATGTGGATAAATCGCTTTAAACAATTCTCAATTCGCCTCGTTAATCATTTACGCATAGTTTTTAGACCGGAGTGAGGTGTTCATATCAAACTAGAATTATCCAGCTCTCTAATATTTCCGACAGTGAACTTCGAGAAAGCGTCGACAACTTTTTGACATTATAACCTCACTTTTTTATTCTTTGCTCCACGTGCCAAAAAACTTTTCAATCAAATTGTCGAATTTTCAAACAAAAAAGATTAAAGTTCAATCAAACATTAGAATTTTCAAGAAGAAAAACAAGTTTTTCAGAAAGTTTTTAAGCAGAAAAGTCTAATATTATAGAAAACAGTGGCTTTAAAATAAATAAATACATTTTTTACAGAAAAGGTCATTTTCAATAAAAAAGATAAATTTTTAACAAGCTAGTTGTATTATCAACCAAAAAGTTGAACTGTCAACAAACAAGAATAATTTGATATCCACAAGGATATGTCTTTTCAACAAAATATATGAATTTTTAACAAGATGGTTGAATTATCAACTAAAAAGTTGAACTTTCAACAAACAAGAATAATTTTCTACCCAGAAAGACGACTTTTTAACAAAAAATATGAATTTTCTACCAAATCGTTGAATTTTCAACCAATGAGTTAAATTTTCAACAAAAAAGATTAATTTTCTACCCAAAAAGACGACTTTTCAACCAAATTCTTAAATTTTCCTACCAAATAGTCGAATTTTTATCTCATAAACTGAAAATAGACTAGTTAAATTTTCAGATAAAAACTCTGGTAAAGAATTAACTTTAAGCAAAAATAAAAATTTTCAACAAAACTCTTACATTTTTAACCAAAAAGGATAAATTCTCGACCAAGAAGATTAATCTTCTATCAAAAAAGATGAATTATCAACAAAATACATGAATCTAATGACGAGTTTCAGAATATTTTTCAAAATATTTATATAATGTTTAATATTCTTAATTAATTGTTTGCTTCTTTATTATATAAATTATATTTTAATAATATTCTTATTAAAAAAAATTAGAAGGGGTCTGTTCAGGGCCAGATCGGGCCTTCCTTATGGATACCCCAGTCAGGCCCTGATCGGATTAGGCGTTTCATTTCGAGTCTGGCCCTAACTGGGATACTCGATTTTGCCAGATCTGGCCCCGACCAGGTCCACTCTGAAATTTCTGCACGGGAAGGGAGAGGGGGTCTAAAATTAAAAAAAAATCGTTACGTATAATTAATTGAGGTTCCCTAATCCGATTCGTACAATTTTCATTGAAGAGACTTTGTTCAAATTAGTTTCGGTTTTCAACTTCTTGATTCGGGACATTTTGCTTAGGTGTATGTCACTACCTTACTTGTATACCATGTAATCGCCTGGAACAGATATTGCTCAGAAAGTTTTGTAATATGTTCGAGGAAGCAAAGTATGTAGTCGCAGAATGTAGGGCCTTGTAGGCCGGCCTTGGGGGATAGAAGATGGTAGAAAACTCGTTTCGCGTCTCCTGATAAAAGATGATTTCGTGCCCGAAAGTTTTAAACTTCCCCGTGCGGTGTCTGCGTGACCTGCCCGACAGCCTCTTTGTCGGTCCGCGAACTAATACCGCAGCATCATGATTAACAGTTCGCGCTTGACCTGGTCAAAAGCTCGCAACTGACACAGAACAGAGGTTCATGGTTTAAAAAGTTACTTCCGTGGTGGGCACATTCTTCTTAAGTTAAGGGGTCATTCTACTATCTCACTTTTGAAAAATCGATTTTTTTTCATTACATTTTTCGATAGGTTATATATTCAGAAATATCTTATCAAAATTTGACACAGAAATTCGGAGTCTTTCTATACTTTTGAGAGCTTAGAGCAAAAGCGCATAGAGAGCTGAGTGCTTGTAAACATCGTAGCGTTGTTTCATTTTGTGCAGTTTCGTTTAGTGATAATGTTAGATATAAAGTGAAAGAGATCATCAAATCAGGAGGATTCATTCAAACAAGCAGAAGGAATATTATATGAAGCAGGGATCTACAGAGTGACGAAGCGGTTTTTAAAATTTTTAATTTTATCATATTTAAATTAACAAAAAAAGAGCAAAAAAACACAATTTTTGGAAATTTTTTGTTTAAACTGCCGCTATTTTGTTATCTTTCAAAATAAATAAAAATCCGCTTCGTCACTCCAGAGCTATGGTCATACTTATAAAGAAAATTTCTGATTTATTTGTTTCAGATGATGCTGACTGGAGATATCGTACGCGCAGTGGACATGCCTTTTTCTTGAGACACTTTGTTTATTGTTAAATAATACCTAAACTAAATAATAATTCTATGTGAAAAGATTGTTTTTGTAAACATTGAGATAGCACAAATAAACTCTGAAAATTTTGTTCAATTATATGAAGTAGTTGTTGAGAAAAAAATTCTGGAAAATCACCTTTCTTTTTTTGCCGAGATAGTAGAATCACCCCTTAAGCAAATGATGTTATTTTGTCGACCAGTGTATTAATTAAGTTTTTATGTTGAATATTAAATAGTGTCCATTACTGGTCTGATATTTGGAGAAACGAGAAAAAAACTGCCTCAGGCCGGATTTGAACCGGGAACGCCACTACGCATGGGAGCATCAACCAATTATGCCACCGAGGCCTGAGCGGATCTCTTCTTGTTTCTCCTATATCACATGCGGTGACGCGGGACTGCATCTCTTTACCTTGTGACACTTTTTTTCTTTCTTCTCGTTTCTACAAATATCAGATCCGTAGTTGATAGTATTCAATTTTCAACATCAAAAGTCAATCTATTAATATCCGACTCGACAAAATAGCATCATTTGCTTAAACAGAAAGAGAAAGAAATAGAAACAGGAAAAGATCTGTGGCGTAATTGGGTAACGCTCTACTCATGGATAGTGGCGTTCCGGGTTCAAATCCGGACTGAGACAGATTTTTTTTCTCTTTCCTCCAAATATTATACCAGTTTGACACTATTTGATATTTGACATAAAAAATTAATTCTCCTTGAGCTTCCGACACGTTTACATTTGACAAATTTTTCAAGCAAGATTGTATTTTTTTACATTTTGATGAAATAATGCTCCTCATTATCATGCTACATTTGTTAACAAGTTTTCAAGAAGTTACTTAAAACAGGGAAGGAAAAAAAACTGACACTGATAATTTTTGAATTCAGTAATTTAAGCCGCTCGTCAAAGAGGGGCCTAACCACTAAAATATCAATTTATATCATTTTCAAGGACTCAGTTTTAAAATCCTAAATTAAGAATGATTCAATTTTTAAACGAAGCTTCGAATTGTTGAATTATTAACGCTTCTAGTTTTAATTGAATAATTTTGAAAGTTTTAAATTATAAAGCATATAATTCAAAATTTTTTTAGAATAAATAAACTTTCAAGGTTCACAATATTTAAAATTCTTCAATTTTGAACGCGGAAAATGACAGTGATTTTTTACATAATTTGTATTTGTTAGTAAAAAATTTTTTGAAGGTTTTCAATTTCAAATTTCACAATGTTGTACTTTTAAATTCAAATAATAAAAATGGCAGGACAAATTAACAATTAAATCTTTCAAAATATCATGTTCAAAGCCTTGATGGTCAGTTTTATATTTAATAATTTTTTATTTAAATATTTTAAAATGATTTTGAATTAAATATCACCAAAATAATTGCAAAACAATGAAAAATTAAACAAATAATTTTGCTAAATTCAAGCCTTGAAAATAAGCAAATTTTAGAATTACGCATTGAAAACTAAATTATTTTTTATTTGAAAATGTTTCAAAATATTGAGAAATTCAAGCTCAATTTAAAAAAAGACAATTTCGAATTGCATGGCTTCAAATTGTGCAATTTCCAAAATTGGGAATCATAGCGATCTTGTTTTGTATTCTTCGTTTTTTTTAATTTTCAACTCAATATCTTAAAATGGTCTGATTTTTAATAATAGATTCAAGAAAATGAATTATTTAAAATTGAAAAATATTCGATTGGAAGATTTCGAGAATGAATAATTATTCTAAATAAAGTGTTTAAAATTAAATAATTTGAAATTAAAAATTAAAAATGTTGAACACTGCATTTTCAAATTTTCTCTTTCATAAGTTTTTAATTTTCCAATTAAAATTGGAATGGTTGAAATTGGAAAAAAATAATCAGTAATTTGAACAATTTTTTTTACGATTTGAATTTACTTAAAATAATTGGATTATTTAATGCCTTTTATAAAAAAGTTTTAATCTCACAATTCTTGGTAATTAAATGTTTTCAGTTTCAAATAAAGTTCGGATTCGTTTAATTTTCAACATTTCATAGTAGAAATTTTTCTATTATTATTGTTTTTCATTTAAAATTACTTCATCTTAAACGGTTTTTCAGAATAATTCAATTTTAATGTTTTTTAATTGCAAATTTTTCTATTTTGAACGGTGAATTTATTTTTCGATCTTAGAAAATTTATTCTAATCAATTGCAATGTTATATTAAATTATTTTTCACGTATAAGAATTTAAAATTCTATAATTCCAGAAGCTTTGGCATTGAAACATTCAATCTAGTTTTCGATTTAAAATTGTCAAATTCTAATCGCTTCGAACTGAAAATTATTTAAATTCCAAAGTTAAAAATTTTTTATTATTCAATTTTGAAGGGTTTTCATTAGAAATATTACAATTACATTTCCTTTTAATTCTAAATTATCCAGTGTAACATTTTTTTCAATTTTTATCATTTTGAAATCGTCCTAACTTCGAAATTTTGATCTGAAATTATTATATTTTGAGATTCTTTAATTCAAAGTAAAATTGCTCAATTTTGAAAATTTTTTTCAAAAGTTATATAATTTCGACTCCTTTCTAATAAAATTGTCCAATTTTCTTAATTTTAGTTGAAAATTTTTAAATGTTTAGAGCTTCTAATGACAAACTTTTTAATTTCAAACACTTTATATTTGAAATTATTCCATTTCAAACGCTTTTATTTAGAAAAGATACAAGTTCTATTCCTTTCCATTCCCTTTGAAATATTTTCCTTTTGCAAAATTTCACCTTATCTAAAATTGTTTCATTTGGAAAGTTTTCAATTCAAAATCGTTCAATATTTTTTTTTTTCAAGCGCTTTCAGTTCAAAATTATTGATTACTGTTTCAAAAATTTAAAAACTCCTGATATTTAAAGCTTTGTTGAATAATGGATTTTCAAATTGTTTACATTTTCAATTATTGGAAAATAATACATTTATTTCTTATCTTCATTTTTAAATGTCAAGTATTTTGACTTCAAACCATGCTTATTTATTAATGGAATGGTTATGAAAAATCCAATCAAATGAATAGTGATTTTTTTTGTTAATATTTTTATTAGCAGAGCTATAAATTACCAAACAGATGATAGTTGATGAATAATATATGCCCCATACATTAAATGGCTTTTAATTTCTATTTTCACATTCGTAAAACGTTCATAAATCTATAAATTGAAATTTTTAAAATTTCATTTAAAAAAAATTTTAAGTCAGAAGACTTGTGATCCTCTGAATGCTTTCATTTTGTAGTTGAGTATTCTCAATACTTGAATTGAAAATTTTTCAGGTTCAAAAGTTTAAATTTTAATGGCTTCGAAAACTGTTAATAAGAAACTTCTCACGCGCAGTAATTCCCATTTTAACCTTTTCCTTGAGATCAAAATAAAACTAAAAAATGGTCTTTTCGTAATTCGAAAATGAAAAAGATGCATTTAAAATTGTTTTATCCCTCGTTGTTAATTTGAAAATTTGCATAGTTTTTTCTGTTGTTTCCACTCTGTACATTTAAAAATGTAAAAATACATACCTACTGTTTTTAGTGCGCAGGCAATTTCAAATTTTGTGAAATTAAACAATTTTGATATCGTAATATTAGACAATTTCTAGCATTCAACATTCGAAAATTCATAAATTATCAATCAGGTGTAAGTTTTTAAAATATAAACAATATTATATTTAAGGTTTACAAAATATTAGGTGCAATTTAAAATTTAACAGCATTTGACTAACAATATTTGAAAAAAAAGATTCTATGCATATTCAAACATATATTGCCATGTCAAATGTATTAAATTACTTAACTTGTTTAAACAATTTTCAAAACTCTGAGTATTTCAAAATTTGTTAATATTAATTTTTATATAGCTTATGTTTTTAATATTAGAAAATAAAAACCCAGGGACGTGAACGTGCGCTTACATTTACTGCTAGTAATAGTAATAATTTTCTTTTAAGTATGCAGTTGTGCATTTTTATTAAATTCAATGTACACAAATGAGCAGTGTTGAGGTGCTAAAAGGACATAATACGCTTTTGAGAATTACTCTATCATAAATCATATAGGTACACACATAAAAATTTGCATTCATAATTCATATAACATTTTATGGAGAAAAAATTTTCTTTGCAGGAATTTTATTGGCTCTGATTTTTTTCAGTTACTCTTTGACATACAAAATGTACGATTGCTGAAAAAACAATGACTTTTAAATAAAACACAAGGAAAAAATAAGTTTTTTCAAGTTTACGGAAATAATTCAAGAGTAGCGGATATGGAAGTCAGTTTAGTGAAATAGTGAAGGTCTGGTTATAGGATTTGACGAATATGTTTGTTAAAATATGTAGAAAAGTTAATTAGTATTTAATAACCGGAAAAAATCTAAAACGGAGCCGATGCAAAATGTAAATTCATTATTATCATTATTATTACACATAATATATATACACATGCGATCATTTATTGTTACCTACCTAAAACTACCTAACTCACGCCGCACGCACTAACCAACTGAGCTGTAAAACATTTGGACTTCGGTGTGAAAATCTTGGCTAAGTTTTGTAGGGTCTATATTATACGCTATTCAATCCTATCCTATCATATCCTATTCTTTTATACTATATTATATCCTACCATACCCTATTCTATTCAGTCCAATCCTATCCTATCCTATCGTGTCCTACTCTATTCTATTATTGTATATCCTATCTTATTCTATTTTATCATATCAAAAATAACCCACACTATCCTAGCCATCCCATCCTGTACTATACTATTCTATTCTATTATTTAATATCCTACCCTATACTATCCTATCATATCATATCCTATTCTATCCTACCTTATTCTACCCATCCTATACTATCCTACCTATTCTATCCTATCCTATCATATGCTATCATATCTTATGTAGAACTGTTGTTATAGTTTATATTATAAATTATACTTTATATTATAGTTAGAATTGTAGTTATAGTTTTCTTTTTTCAATATCAGTGATTGAAAAATATTAAAAATAAGTGAAATGTAAAAAATTTGGATATTTAGACCACTAGGTAATAATTATGTATGTATGTATATTCAATCTCTCCCTTTTAAGGGTTTGAGGGCCTCCGCTCCCTGTACATATATTTACATTCCATCCTTCATCTAACTTAACCGCTGCTTATATTCTAATGCTTCGCCTTACTTAAAATAACAATACTCTTACTACTAATAATTCTTAAACTTGAAAATGAGCGATATTTCAGGGCTTCCGTTTCCTCTTACCATAAAATACATTTTCAACGATTTCAAAGGTTTACTTTTTGCTATTTAATTTCCTTTAATATGATTACCCGTTTGGCTCTGCCCTGTTCTATTGCTTTCTCTTATTTCTTCCAATTTCTTCATCCACGTCACTCCCTGTCCATTACCATCCAAAATCCATCTCACACACTCATCCACACTCAACTGTCCATCTTCCTCTCCTGTACACCTCTCTAACACATGTGCCCATGACCTCATTTCGTATCCACATACTCTGCACAGATTGTCCTCTTCAGCCATCCAATATCTACAAGCTCTCACTCCTTCTCCCATTCTAAACCGTACCACCCTACTCGATTTGTCTTCCTTTTTTATTTTTTGCAAATATTCTGGTTCCGTTAATCCTTTGACCATCATATACCATCTATTGTACCTCGAATCCATAATTTTTCTCCATCTCTCTTCTCCTTGTCTTACTAATAACTCTAATTCTATGCTCTGCCAATCCAGAACCCCTTCTTGTATATCACAAACCCTCCTCATTTTTTTTCCTTTCTTCCTCCCATTTCGAATTTCCCAAATCACCTCTCGTCTTCTTGTTCCGAACTTCGTCCAAGCATACTTCTGCTACTCTGCTCCATTCTCCCCTTTTCACTTCTCTTAAAACCTCCAGGCTCTCTTAATTTGTATAGTTACCATTTTTTCCCTTCCTAATTCTTCCCTTAACATGTATCCTGGGCAACTCCAACTAACCCCCATTACCCATCTCAGAAATCTCTCATGCATGCTTTCCATTTTCCTATGTTCCTTCCATCCCCAGACCTCCACTCCATAACAGAACACCGCCCAAACCAACGCATCAAACAACCAAACCCTCATTCTCCAATCGTCATTGAACCTTCTCTTTTCTATAGTCCATACTTGGCCCATTACTTTACTCGCACACTCGATTCTCTCCCTCACCTGCACCTCGTTTCCCCCCCCCCCCTACCTCAAACCAAAAACCTAAATAA
>CAKNYM010053037.1:557013-592625 GCA_932195095.1 Andricus curvator
CCTACCTCAAACCAAAAACCTAAATAACAGAATTCCTCCACACTTTCCACTGTTTGTCCGTTCATCTTCCAAACGTCACCTATTTTGGTCTTTCTACTTCTGAAGCACATCACCTTGGTCTTCCCTACGTTCACCGTCAGTTCTTTTGTTCCCATATACTCTTCGAAAATTCTCGTCATTAGGTTCATCCCCTTCTCATCGTCTGCTAACAGCACTATGTCGTCTGCGTATGCTAGAGAGTATAGTTTGCTATTACCCAAAATCGTTCTTCCTTTGCCTTTCTCCTTTAGCTTCTCCTCTAAGTCTGCCAGCAGCATATTAAAGAGTAGCGGACTCAACAGGCACCCTTGCCTTAGAAGTCTGCCTGTCCAGAACACCTCCCCTTCTCCCCCCCCCACCCCCCTATCTTCACCCTAATCCTGGTTTCCGTAAAAATTTCCTTTATCCTCTCCACTAACCCTTCCTCTATTCCCCTCTCTTTCAATGCCTTTCATAGCACATTCCTATTCACTGAGTGAAAAGCTGCCTTAAAGTCTACGAACAAGGCAACTAATTTCCCTCTTTTCCTCCCTAAATTTCTGTTAACCAAGTAGTTGAGTACGTAAATGTTATCTATTGTCCCCATCCCTTTTCTAAATCCCGTCTGATTGTCTGGGATACTTTGTTTCTCTTCTATCTGGCTCTCTAACCTTTTTCTTAGAATTTGTGCGTATATTTTATAACTAACTGGCATGAGAGTGATCCCTCTGTACTCCTCTACCTTCTTGCCCTCCCCTTTCTTGACAAGCGGTACCACCAGCCCTGTCATCCACTCCTCCGGCCACCCTTCTCCTCTCCAGAACTTGTTGCAGATCTTCCAGATCCCTCCCCTAACCCCTTCACCCCCAAACTTTATCGCTGCGTTCTCCATACCATCCTCTCCTGTAGCCTTGTTTCTTTTTAGTCTATCTATCGCCTCATCCACTTCTTCTCTTTCCCTATTTATCACATCCCAGACCCTACCTTCTTTGATCGCTTTTTCTACTTCTTCCTTATATTTTTCTTTTCCCCTTTGCTTTTTCCTTTCCAGCATCCTCTCATGTTCTCTTTTTCTCCTGTTGTACTCCGCCTTCTCCATTTCCCCTTTCCTCCATTTTCTTACACACTCTTTCATGATCTCTTTGCTCTCCCTGCATTCCTCGTCCCACCAGCCTCTCTTTCCCCCTTCTCTTCCTTCTTTTGTACACATCTTATCCCTTACCTTCTCAATCGACCCTTTCAACCTTTCAATTAACGAGTCTACTCCCTCCTCTTTTTCATACCTAACATTCTCCTTTTCCATTTTTTGTTTAAACTCTTTTAATTTATCTTCCCCCCAGACTCCCATTATTGTGTTCCTTTCTCCCCTTCTTTCCTTTCTCCCTCTGCCACGCTTTCGGACGCCACCTTTCAGTGTAGCTATTACTGGGAAGTGCTCGGACCCTATCTCATTCCCCACGTTCATACTGCCTATCATCTTCCTCATTCTTTCTTCTGCCAGGATGTAGTCTATTACTGTTTCTCCCTTACCTATAAATGTGTCTCTGCTTTCTCATCTCCTTTCATATTGCCATTACATATAAACCATCCTGTTTCTCCTATTTCGTCTAGCGACCTCCTCCCTTCACGGTCTGTCTCCCTATGCTTGGAGCTCCTTACATAGGCCTCCTTTTCTTCATCCCAAATCCCTCCCCCTTGCTCGCCAGTCCAGGCATTCAAGTCACCTCCTATCAGAACCAACTCTTCCTTCTTTTCCTCCATCCACTTCCTTATTACTCTCCAACCTTCCTCTTCCCCTCATCTTCTATATACACAAACCACCGCTATTTTGACTTTTCCAATTATAATCCTTCTTACCAGTGTTCTATCCTTTTCCTCCCTATCCTCCTCTGTTCTCCCTTTTACTGCCAGTTCTTTTCTCACCCCTGAGACCATGCCGCCCATCCCTCTACCTTTAACGTGTTCCTTTCTTGCTTCTTGCATTGTCCACACATAACCTTTAGGTAACATCCTGTTCATCCCCTTCCAGTCCTTCTCATCCGCCCAGGTTTCACTCATCATAATCACATCCCACTTTTCTAACTCCCGCGAAAATCCTTCATTCTTGTTCTTCAAGCCTGACACATTCCAGAAAGCTATTTTCACATTTTTCTCTTCCCTTCCCTCACCTATTTTCCTCACTTTTCTTCCGCCTTGCCGTTTGGAAACGCCTTTGTTTGATCTTTAAACTCTTTTTCATCTCCCCTTCTTCTACCTTTATTCTACCTTTCTCAACTCTTTTTCCTTTTTTCCTTATTTCTTCTAATTCTTCGTCCCAAAACCATTCTTCCCCATTCATCCATAATCTGTCTCTCCCTATCCATACCATGCACTCTTTTTTTCTCTCTACCCATGACTTTTGCTCTATTTGCCATCTCCTTTCCCTCTCCCTCCATGTCAGATCCTCTTCAATTCTTTCCCTTCTTCCTCTCAATAATTTTTTTCGCTTCATAATTTTCTTTTTCTCCTCCTCACTCCCTATTTTCACTAGAAACATTCCTTCTTCTACTTCCTTAGTCCATCCTATTCTCTTAACTCCCTCTATCCTTACCTGAACTCCAATATCTTTCAAAAGATTTTTGATTTCCACTAGGTAATAATTAATAATCTGATATGCAATTTCAAATTATAAAATATACCTTCCTGGAGTGCCAAACTTTGAAATTAATGCCCTTTTTGAGTGACAAACATTGGCACTTATACCCTTTTGGAGTGTTCAACTTTGCAAAGTATAACATAGAAAATTCTATTTCTGTTATCATCAATTCGACATTATCCGTAACAGTTGATGATATTTCAGGCCTCACAGTACCTATGGGATAAAATACATATAGGGACCAAAGGGTACTTTTTGTCACGCTCATAGGGTACTGTTTTTGCGCTCAAATTGTAACAAATTCAGGATAAATTCATAAGACTTCAAAACAATTCAAGTTAAATTTAAAAAAATGCAAATCAATTGAAAAAAAATGTTTCAATCCAAAAATTCCATTGATTTCCGTAAAATTAGAATAGATTTTGAGGAATTTAAAGTAAACGAGAAAAATTGAATGAAGTTCATAAAAACTCAAAAGTAACTTTGAAATGAGTTTGAAAAATTCGATGGAATTCAAAAGAATTTAATGAAATGCCTAAGAATTCAAGGTGAGATTAAAAAACTGCAGGACCAATTGTATAAAAACTTTTAAAAATTCAACAAAATCCACTGATTAGGTAGAATTGAGTGAATTTAGAAGAATTTAAGTGAATTACAAAAATTCAAGAGAATTCCAAAGAATTTAAAATAATTCAGGGTGAATTAATAAGAATTCAGGGTAAATTTCAAAAAAAATAATTTCAAATCTCATAAAATCTTTGATAACCCATTAATTTCTAACCAAAAAATTGACTTATGACTACAAAACAATTGAAATGAATTGGAAAACAAGTTTTAAATCAAAGAAATTCCATTGATTTCAATCAAATTTGAGTGAATTTAGAGAGAATTCAAAACAATTCAAGAATATGAAAAAATTAATTGAACTGAGTAAGTGTGAAATGAGTTCAGAAAGCTTGAAGAGAATTTAAAAGAATTTGATGAAATACCTAAGAATTTAAGGAGAGTTTTAAATACTTAAAGATGAATTAAACCAAAACTTTTTAAAAATCCACTGAATTAAGTAGAATTGAGTGAATTCAGAAGAATTCAAAAGAATTTAAAATAATTTAGGATGAACTAATAATAATTCAGAGCGAAGTCCAAATGAATTGCAAAAAATATTTGAAAATCTCTTGTAATCATTGAAACCCTACGGGCCTACGAGATCCCTCACTTCTTGTGTATAAATTCTTCGAAATCCATTATGGAATTACACGAAATCTGATGACACTTTCTGAAATCCTGGAAAATTTATTAAAATACCTTCAGATCTCTGAAAATGTGAAAAAGTCATTGAAATCTTCGAAAATCTTATAAAATCCCTTAGAATCCTTTAAAATATCCTATAACCTTACAGGTCCTGTAAAATTCTTCCATATATTCCGAAATTCTAGGATATTCTTCAAAACCGCATGCAAATTTTTAAAATCCCGCAAAAGTGTTTAAATCTCTTGAAAATACATTGGAATCTTTTAAAATACCCTAAAAAATTTCAAAGTCTTCGAAATCCCTTCAAATTATTGAAATAATAAAAAATTTCTGGAAATATTTCAAAATTTCTTAAAATATTTAAAATCTGTCAATATCTTTTGAAATCCCTTAAAACTTTTTAAAGCCCTTGTAAACGCCTGAAAATCTTTTACAATACCATTAAATATTGTATTTGTAAAAATACCTTAAAATATTTCAAATACTTTGATCATTTCATCAATTGATCCTCAGGTTCAAGTAAACAGAAATTTAAAAAAAAATTTAATCCATTCAATTAAGTAGAATTGAGTAAATTTAGAAGAATTAAAGAAAATTCAAAAAATTCTAAAGAATTCTGAATAATTAAAAGAATTCAGGATAAATTAATAAGAATTCAGGGTGAATTCCAAAAAATAATTTCAAATCTCTTCAAATTTTTGAAACCCTACGAAATACCGCACTTCTCGTGAGTAAATTCTTTAAAATCCACTAAAACATTATAAAATCTCGTGACATTCTATGAAATCTGATGATATTTCCTGAAATACTGGAAAATTTATTAAAATACCTTGCCAGATAAAATACCATTAAATCTTTTTAAATATCTTAAAACCTTACAGGTCCAGTAAAATCGTTCCATTTCTTCCGAAATTCTAGAAAATTCTTTATCCTAAAATATTTCAAGCGCTTTGAAATCCCTTCAAATTAATAATAATAATAATAACAGTAGAATTCCTTGGAATCTTTTAAAATCCCCTAAAATTTTTAAAATTCTTTGAAATCTTTTGAAATCCCTTGAAACTTTTAAAAGCTCTTGAAAATTCCTTCGAATTTTAAAAAATACCATAAAATCTTAAAAATCCCTTCAGGTTATTGAAATCTGTCCAAAATTTCTCGGAATCTTCAAAAATACCCTGATATATTTCAAAATACTTCAAGAAAATTCATAAATAGGTATCGAATATACACGGTGTCAAAAAAGTAATTAAACACCTAAATAATTTTCCAGGTAAAATATTTTTCAAAAAGGTCAAGGTCATTCTTGAAGTAACTTTTAACGAGGAATCCAGTGGTGACCTTGAATTTGACCTTGAGCTTGACCTTCAAAGTTAGTTCAAGGCCAACTTTGTTTTTTCAAGTGGGAACCCCTATTTTTGACAACGGCAATCGAAAGAGCGGGAAATTTCACATCGAAACATGTACTCAGGTCATAGGTCAAGGGTGACCTTAAACTTCAGCTGAAGGTTATTAAGCTTGACCCAGGTATGGGGTGGTTCCAATCTGTATTGCTGCGGCTCAGGTGTTCACCTGGGTCAAGCCGAATAACCTTCAGCTGAAGTTCAAGGTCACCCTTGACCCATGCCCGGAGTACATGTTTGGACGTAAAATTTCCCGCTCTTTCGATTGCCGTTGTCAAAAATAGGGGCTCCCACTTTTTAAAAAACATAGTTGACCTTGAAATAACCTTGAAGGTCTAGCTCAAGGTCTAATTCAAGGTCACCACTGTATTCCTCGTTAAAAGTTACTTAAACAATGACCTTGACCTTTTTGAAGAATATTTTACCTGGAAAATTATTTAGGTGTTTCGTTAGTTTTCGGACACCCTGTATATTGAATAGCGATTAACCCATGAGTTATTTATTCAAAGAAAAGTGACTATAGTGCATTTTTCTTACGAAGTGACTATAGTGGCTTCATCTTAAAAAAATAACCAAAAAGCGATTTGAGAAAAAAAGTGACTAATAGTGACTGTGTGGCCGCCATTATGGGCTGCAAATAGGGTACCATAGGGACCAAATCTTGAAAATAGGGTACTTTAGGGACCTCAACAGAATATAGGGTACAATAGGGTATAGGGACCGGTTTGTGAGGCCTGATAATATTTGAATCTAAGGTTCATTTTAAAACTAATGTTCACATCATTTTAGGATCGTCATAGATATTTGACATTGAATACTATACAGACAAAATTAGAGATAAGAAACGTTCAGGTAGTGGGTCAAGTCAGCTACAGTACAGGGTAAAATCGAATAGAGTACGGGGTAAAGTTGGCTAAGACAAGAGGTGAAGTTGGCTGGGGTACGGGATAAGGTCGGTTAGGATACGGGGTAAATTTGTTTAGGGTGCGGGATGAGGTCGGTTGGGATACGGGGTAAAGTCGGCTAGGGTACCGGGTAAAGTCGGATAGGATACGGAAGTAATGTTGGCTATTCTAGGGGTGAATTCGGCATAGGTAATGGCTAAAGTTGGCTAGGGTACGGAATAAAGTTGGCTCGGGTACGGGATGAGGTCAGCTAATGTACAGAATAAGGTCGGCTAAGGTATGGGGTAAAGTCGGCTAGGATACGGGGTAATGTCATCTGAGGTAGAAGATAAGTCGTCTGGAACACGGGGTAAAGCTGACTAGGTACTGATTTTTCCCCTGCAGAAACCTGTTTCAGTTTCTCGTGCCGATTAATGAGTAGTAGTAATGTTGCAGCCTTTCATGAGAGAGCATACTCAACTCGGAATGCCAACTAGTTAACAAGGAGTGACAACTGTTACCGTTTACAGCTTCAATAACCATTATCGAGCAATTCGCAGCTCACTACTGCATGTATAAGATACCTTCAATAGCTCTATCTTGCCACTGATCAGGTATGTCATTAAACCAGATTAACGATTCTTAGTTATTACTCCCGCCTTCACGTTACGACTTGAGTACATCAACCTTAAAGTTGGATTATCGCACAACATTAGCGTTTGTTTCTTGTTTATTCAGGGTGACCGCAGGTCAGAAAAACAGAAATTAGGGAAAAGGAGGAAATTTTGTTAGTTAGGGAAAGACAGGGAAATGTCGGGGATTTTGATAAATGGGAAAAATTAGGGAATTTCTGTAAGAAGTACTTTAAGGAACTGTCAAGAATAATAAGGGCTGCCACTTTTTTTCAATCACTTTTTAGTCGCTTTTTTAAGATAAAGTCACTATAGTCACTTTTTAAAATGAAAATATCACTTTAGTCACTTTTCTTTCAATAAATTAAACAATGGGTTAAACACTATTGAATTCAGAACTATACCTATTTCCGAGCCTATTTCTAAATTGATGGTATTTTAAGAGATTCCAATACATTTTTAATAGATTTTAATAATTTTAACGGAATTTAAGAATTTTTAAGATTTTAGGGTATTTTTAAAACTTTCAAGGAATTTTGAAGAGCTTTAAAAAGTTTCAATGGATTACAAAAGATTTCAAAGGAATTGAAATGTTTTAGGCTATTTTAAACGATTACAATTTTTTTGAATAGATTACAATAATTTGAAGAGATTTTGAAGGATTTTTAAGATTTTAGGGTATTTTTTTAAATTCCGAGGAATGACCAAAAGCTTTAAAAAATTTCAAGGGATTTCAAAAGATTTTAAAGACTTTAGGATATTTTTAAAAATTCCAAGGAATTTTCAGGATTTTTTAAAAGTTTCAAGGGGTTTTAAAAGATTTTAAAGAATTAAAATATTTTAGGCCAAGGATCCAAGGATTTGAATAATTTTAAGGGATTTAAAAAAACTTTTGTGGTGTTTTGATGAATTTCGGAAGATATGGAACAGTTTTTTAGACATATAAGGCTTTAGAATGTCTTAGAAGATTTCAAGGGATTTCATAAGATTTCAGAGGATTTCAACGATTTTAGGCTATTTTAAAAGCTCTTAAGGTATTTTAATAAATTTTCCAGGATTTCAGGAAATATCATTTTGAATGTAATTTCGTGGAATTTTTATAATATTCCAATGGATTTCAAAGAATTTATTTGCGTGAGTTAAGAGATTTTGTAAGATTTAAAATATTTTAAAATATTTTGAGGTATTACCAAATATTTTGAAATTTTTTATAAATTTAAGGATATTTCAAGACATTACAAAGAATTTTTTGATGATTTCAATAATTTGAAGGAATTTTTAAGGTTTTAGGGTATTTTAAAAAATACCAAGGAATTGTGAAGAGCTTTTGAAATTTCAAGGGAATTTCAAAAGATTTCAAATGATTTAAAATATTTATATGTAATTTGAAAAATTTCAAGGAATTTTCAACAGCTTTAAGGATTCCAAGGGATTTTAAACGATTTAAAAATTTAAAATTCCCAGGGATTTCAAAAAGTTTCAAATGATTTGAAATCTTTTAGGGTATTTTGAAATATTCCAAGGTATTTCTAATACATTTAACAATTTTCAAAAATTTTCTAAGGATTTAATTTGATAAGGATTTTAACTAATAAGGATTTAACTAATAAGGATTTTAAGGGATTTAACAATTTTTCGTGGATTTTTATAAAATTTCGTAGAATTTCAAAACATATGGAACGATATTATAGGTTCTATAAGGGTTCAGGATATTTTTTAAGATTTCTAGGAATTTAAAAAGATAACTAAGAATTTTTTTATTTCAATAATTTGAAGAAATTTTAAAAGATTTGAAATATTTTAGGGTATTTAAAAAAATTCCAAGGAATTTCAATGAGCTTTTAAAATTTCCAGGGATTTCAAAAAGTTTTAAAGGATTTAAAATTTTTTAGGGTATTTAAAAAAATTCCAAGGAATTTCAAAGAGCTTTTGAAATTTCCAGGGATTTCAAAAAGTTTCGAAGGGTTTAAATTTTTTTAGGGTATTCTTAAAGATTCCAAGGTATTTCTAATAGGTTTAACAATTTTTCAGAATTTTCCAAGGATTTAGATAATTTTAACGGATTAAAAATTTTTTCGTGGATTTTTATAAATTTTCGTAGAATTTCAAAACATATGGAATGATATTATAGGTTCTATAAGGTTTCAGGATATTTTTAGAGATTTCTAGGAATTTTATAAGATTTCTGAGATTTCAATAAATTTTAAGTGATTTCAAAGGATTTATAATATTTTAGGGTATTTTTAAAAATTCCAAGGAATTTTAAAGAGCTTTTAAAAATGTCAAGCGATTTCGAAAGATTTCAAAGGATTTGAAACATTTTAGGATACTTTTGAAACTTGCACTGAATTTTCAACATCTTTAAAAATTTCAAGGTATTTCAAAAGATTTCGAAGGATTTGATATATTTTAAGACATTTTGGAAGATTCTAAGGAATTTTCTTTAAACGGATTTGAAATATTTTAGGGTATTTTGAATGATTACGAAGAATTTTAAAGTGATTTCAATAATTCAAAGAGGTTTTATAGGATTTAAAATATTTTAGGGTATTTTAAAAGATTCAGAGATATTTTCCAGAGATTTAAAATATTTCAAGCAATTTCCAAGGATTTGAGTTTTTTTGAGGAATTTGAAAAAATTCCATGCAGTTCTAAACAATTTTCTATAATTTTTAATTTTACAGCGCCTATAAGATTTCAATACAATAAAAAAGATTCCAAGGGATTTTATCAGATTTTCGAGGATTTAAATGATTTTTAGGGATTTTAAAAGCTCTCAAGGTATTTTAAAAATTTCCAGGATTTCAGGAAATATCGTCATATTTCATAGAATTTCACGAGATTTTGTCATACTTAAATGAATTTCAAAGAATGTATTCTCAAGAGGCGAGGTATTTTATTCGGTTTTAAAGATTTGAAGAGATTTTGAGATATTTTTTGCAATTTATTTAAATTCATTTGGACTACACCCTGAATTCTTTTTAATTTATTCTGAATTTTTTTAATTCTTTCGAATTCTCTTGAATTTTTCTAAATTTACTTTATTCTGCTGAATTCAATAGATTTGTTTAGCTTTTGTTTAATCGATTTTGAAGTTTTTTAAACTCATCCTGAATTCTTAGGCATTCAAGCAATTTCTAAGCTCATTTTGAACTTACTCAATTCAATCAATTCCTTAACATTTCTGTATTGATTTCAATTCACTTTAACTTTTATCATTTTTATATAATTCTTCTCACTTTCCTTATATTCCTCTAAATTCACTCGAATTTTTTTGAAATCAATGGAATTAAAAAAAATTATATTCAGTTAAATTTAACTTCAATTGTTTTGAAGTATTATTAATCGAATTCTCTTGAATTCTTTTGAATTCAAAAGAATATTATTCACATCATGAATGTTTATCAGTCATTTTTAGGCACTTTTTGGGTTAGAAGTTAGTCACTTTTGGTCACTTTTTCGAAAACATTAAAAATCATTTTTGAATCGTTTTATTCCATTTATAAAAGATTTCATATGAAGAATGTTACAATATTAGAATTGAGGTGCCTGATACTATAATCCCACATAAAATTCGCCTGAGAGAAAGAAATATTGTATGTGGGGTTATACTATCCGGAAGCTCAATTTTGGCCTTTAAATTATTCTGGTCAGGGAAAATAAAAAATTACTCATGGACAAATGAGGGAATTTTGAAGTTGAAGTTTTGCGGCCACCCTGTTATTGAAATCGAATTTTTCAAGAGAAGAATGAATTACAGATCGAAAGTTCTTCTAAAAATTGATTAATAACAACATCCGTCAATCTTTAGATGGAAGGCACTGTACTTCTGGGTCAACAATTCATAAGAGTACAGTGACAATGACTGATATATGTTTCCAGTAATTTGAAAGCATACCCTAAGATGACATTCTCCCTTCTTCGGCTTTGTGATTGATGAGGCTAGCCATTGAACGGCTTCAACGCTTCGTTTACTTATGAGACAACTGTACCAATGTTTGTACAATTATTCACTTTTCCGGAGACGGCGTTTTGACATTTAGTCTCTTTTGAAACAGTACACGGAAAAAATGTAACTGTTTTAGAGAATTTTTGTTCAAATTGTAAAGCCCGATTCTATGTGAGGACATCACGGAACCAAAAAATCTCCTTAAAAACGAGTTTGGAAAATTTACATTCTGAAGATGTGCGAAATTGATGGTTTATAAAAGACCGAATCTATTTCAAATCAGACAGGTTCTACACTTGAAGTAGCAGAATCTCTCGGGGACAAAATATGTTGTTTTTTAGAGGAAATTAGGCAATGCTTATTTTTGCGATTTTTAAAAAAAAATTGTCAGAATTATTCTATTTGAAAATTTATGATCAAAAAATCTTTTCTCTTCATGCGTCGTCAACTTTGAATTATGTCGATGAAAAAAGTTTTTCTGTTAGAAACAGATGATTCATATATTATAAGTGAGCATAACTTCCTTAATCTTCAATAAAGTGTATTAATATTATACATCAATCGATTTTCCTCGAATCAAGGAATCTTTTCCGTTCTTGTATCAATTGTCAATTATGTTAGTGAAAAAAGTTTTACTATAAAAAAAAACCGTGTTTTCAAATATTATGCATAACCATAGCTTCCTTACTCTTCAATAAAATGTATCAATGCTATAGATCAATCGATTCGTCTTGAATCAACACAACTTTTCTATTCTCGTATCAGCTTTAAATTATGAGAATTAGAACATTTTTAGTATGAAAATCGATTTTAAAAATATATAAATTACCATAACTTCCTTACTCTTTAATAAAATTTATTAATATTGTAGGTCAATCGATTCTTCTCGAACCAAGGAATCTTTTATATTCTTGCACCAACTTTGAATTATATTGATGAAAAAAGTTTTACTATGAAAAACCGTATTTTCAAATATTATGCATTACCACAGCTTCCTTACTCTTTAATAAAATGTATTAATATTATAGGTCAATCCATTTATCTCGAATCAACACATATTTTTTGTTCTTGCATCAACTTAGAATTATGTTAATGAAAAAAGTTTTACTATAAAAAAATGATTTTCAAAATATAGAAATTACCATAACTTCCCTACGCTTTAATAAAATATATTAATATTATAGGTCAATGGATTTATCTCGATTCATTGAAAATTTACAGAAACCGGAAGTGCGAATAGAGTTTCAAAAAAAGTTAAGCGAACGCATAGATAGGGCAACTTGGGAAGCTCTCATAAGCAATAAAGATATAGAGGGCGCGTGGACTTTGTTACGGGATATCATTGTTAAAACTGCAATTGAAGTGTGTGGTACGGCGGTTGTAGGAAGAAAATCTGGTGATGCATGGTGGAATGATGAAATTGAGGCAGCCCAAAAATAAAAGAAAGAAGCGCACGAAAGAAAGTTGCACCTTACAGGTCTTAGCGATGAGGAGAGAAATAGACTTGAAAATGATTACAGACACAAAAATAGAAAAGTTAAACGACTAGTCAAAGAGAGTAAAGAGAAAATCAGAACAGAAGAAGAGAGGAAAATACAAAACAGCTTTGAAGGAATTATGAAACTATTATATAAACAGTTGAAGGAAAGTAAAAGTACAGAGTTTACCAGCATGAGAAACAGCAAAGGTGAAATGCTATATGATATAGACGGGATAGTAGACGCTTTAAAAGACTCTTTTAAAGAATTATTAGGAGGTGAAGATATAGGACAACAGAACTGCGACATAGAACATGATGCATTAGAAAAACCCAATTGAAAAAGTCTGTGTCACTGAGGTTAGAGATATAATTAAGAACTTAAAAAACGGTAAGGCTGCTGGCGTAGACAGTATTAGCACTGAAATGCTTAAATACGGTGGCGAATACATACCTCACAGGTTGTGCGAATTGATAAATTTATGTATCGAGATGGGAGAAGTCCCAGGCGATTGGAGAAAAGCGATTATCGTACCAATATACAAAAGAAAGGGAGATAAAAGCAATTGCAGTAATTACAGAGGTATCAGCTTACTAAGTACCGTAAGTAAAATATACTCAAAAATACTGATTCGTAGAGTAATGAAAATTACAGAAGAAAAGATATGGGAAGTTCAAAGTGGATTTATGCCAGGAAGATCATGTACAGATCAGATATTTAGTTTAAGACAGATCACAGAAAAAAGCTTGAGAGTAGGAAAGAAAGTTTTCTGTGCATTTATTGACCTAGAAGAAGCATTCGACAAAGTAAATAGAAATAAACTTTGGGAAGTTCTTAAAGAGTACGGAGTAAATGGAGGGCTCCTGCAAGCAATAAAAACAATATATACAGGTAGTAAAGCGAGCGTAAGGGTAAACGGGAAACTGAGTGACTGGTTCGATACCATGCAAGGCGTAAAACAAGGATGCGTTATGTCCTCATGGCTATTTATCATATTCATGGATAAGTGTCTAAGAACTGCCCTCTTCGATGAAGAAGGTGTAGATCTCGAAACAATCAAGGTACGTGGGTTAGCTTTCGCAGATGACAACATTGTTATGGCAGAATCAATCGAGGACTTGCAAAGAATGTTGAATAAACTTAATACAAGCATGAAGAACATGGACCTCAAAATTAACGTAAATAAAACAAAAATAATGGTGTTTGAGGGAAAAAGTGAGAAAACAATATGCAACATTGTCCTAAATGATGAGAGATTAGAACAAGTTGACAAGTACGTATATCTAGGTAGTCTATTCACTAGCGACGGAAAAATAGATGGGGAGTTAGATAGGCGCATAAATAAGGGTAAGCAGGTTATCGGTAGAGCAGGGTCCATCCTAACAAATAAAAACATATCAAAAAAAGCTAAAATGGCCATACATAATTCTATATTCGTACCGACTGTACTATACGGTAGCGAGACATGGACATGTCAAGAAAAGGACAGGAGTAAAATTAACGCGATCGGCATGAAACCTCTGCGCATAATATGCGGGAAAAAAATGATGGACAAAGTCCGAAACGAGACAATCCTCAAAGAATGTGGTACAGGAGAGACACTAGTTGACATATGGGAAAGAAATCAGTTAAGATGGTTCGGACATCTTGAAAAAATGAAAGATGAACGACTGACCAAACAAGTGTATAAAGGTAAAGTAAATGGCAGAATGCCCAGAGGTAGACCGCCGAAAGAATGGTTAGAATCTGTAAATGAGACATTAATCCGTTGAGACATAAGAAGCCATAGAAACACAAGAGCTTGCATGAAAAAATGCATGGACGTGAAGGAAGCTAGAGTAGTATGCCAGGACAGAAAATTGTGGCGACAAATAGTTTGTAAACAGAGTGACAGTAGAATGAATGACGCCTGAAACAAAGACCTTGGATACTAATGGGCCCAAGTGGAGAACCATAAATAACAATTTTGTGAGGCTCTTCACTTGGGGTGATCGCTAGAGAGATTGATCAGCAACCTGGGTCGGAGCAGTGTTGCGGAAAAAACGTGTCATTTAAATAAATAACACGAGAATTCCAGATCAATCTAAAATATCTATACCTAACACTTATATACCTATTTACCTTATACCTATATACCTACATACCTAACACCTATATACCTATTTAACTTATACCTATCTACTCTATACCTATACACCCATATACACACTACTATTCTCCAACCGAGCAAGTCACGCCTACCCCGAAAGGGAAATTGGTTAATGGTATAATAACAAAAATAATAATCTAAAGTTTGACACTAATGGCTTCTCAATTTCTATAAACAAAATTCATAAATTCAAGGAAAAGGAATGTCTAGGTCATAAGGTAAAGGTACCTATCATGAGACAAATTTTGATGGGGTTTTGAGATTTTCATTAATTTTGGAACGATAGTAGAATATATTTTCAAAATGTTTATATCAATGGATGGACTGATCTTTTCTGAATGCGAAATGTCTATTAAAAGTTTATTTTAGTCTAAGCAAAGTTATTATATTTATGAAAAAGCGAAACGACCTATATGTACCTATTATGAAACAACTTTTGCACTCTTGTACGGGTGTTTCATAATGCATGTTCCTATTATGGAACAGCAGAGAATTTTTTTTTTATACACTGAGAAAAAAAATTTTTGGATCCAAAGAAATGCATTTCTTTGATTGTACTCATTTGAGCCAAAAAACTGTTTACTTAATTGTAGTAAATATTGTTTAAAAACAACAAACTCGTGCATTGATTCAAAGGAATAATTTCTTTGGGCGCCATTTCTTTGAAATAAAGAAATATTTCTTGGCCTCAGAATATGAGATAATTAATTCAAGGAATTGATATCTTTAAAACTAAGAACCTAGTTTCCTTAAATCTTGCTTTCGCATTCAAAGAAATATTTTTTTAGTTCAATAATTTTGAGCCTTTGAATTAAAAAATATTTCATTTGAAATAAGTAACTCATCGATGAGTGAAACAAATATTTTGGTTTCTTTGAATCAAAGAAATATTGACATAAATGAAAGCAATATTAATTAAGTGAAAGCGATATTTCTTTCGGTCTAATAGAACGTGTCATTAGTCGAATAAAGTAATTTGTTCACTTAAGTAATAATTTATTCACTTGGAAGATATGTTTCTTTTAATAAATAGAGTGAAGCGATTTATGTCCAATAAATATTTCCTTCAAGTGAAGAAATATATTTTTAAAATAACTTCATACACCATTCGTTCGAAAAAATATTTTGGTAAAATTCCTTATTTTTACTGAGTAGTTTAAACATATACCGCCAGATGCGCAGATTTTATAGTCTCACAATCGAAATGGATTCTCCAGTCTTTAAGTTAGCCACACATTTGAAATTTCAATTATATTACATCGTTCGTTGAGAATTCATCTTTTTTAGTTGAAAATTCAACTACTTGGTTAACTCCTATGTTAAAAATGAATGATTTTTTCCTTGAAGATTCATCATTTGAATTGGAAATTCATCCCTGATTGAAAATGTAACTACCTTGCTGTAACAAATTTTTTTTAACTGAAAATTCAACTATTCCACTTGAAAATTAAACTATTTTGTTGAAAATTCCTTTTTTTGTGTTAGAAATTAGTTTTTTGAAACAGGAAATTTAACTATTCTATTTTTGGTTAAAAATATTTTTTTTGGGTGCAAGTTTAACTATTTGGTTGATAATTGATATTTTTTTTTTTAATTGAACTATTTGGTGAAAAATGTATGTACTTTGTGGAAAATTCGTCCTCTTTGTAGAAAAGTAATCTTTTTGGTAGAGAATTCATCTATTTGGTTAAAAATTCGAGAAATCCAGTTAAAGATTCACCATTTCAGTTGGAAATTATTCTCTTGGCTATCAAATTCAACTATTCCAGTTGAAGATTCATCAATTTAGATGAAAAATTATCACTTTAGTTGAAAATTGAACTGTTTGGTTGAAAATCCGTTTTTTTTTTTGTTGAAAATTAATTTGTTTAACTCACATTTTAACTATTCCATTTTTTGTTGAAAATTTATCTCTCTTTTTTTTAAATTCAACTTTTGGTTAAAAATTTATCATTTCCAGTTGCAAATTCAACAACTTGGTTGCAAATTCATATATTGTGTTAAAAATTCGTATTTTTATAGAAAATTAATCTTCATGGTTGAATATTCATCTTTTTGTTTGAAAATTCAACCATTCCAGTTAAAGCTTCATCATTTTAGTTGAAAATTTATCTTTTAAAATTTTTTTTTTGTTTTACCTTAAGTTTAACTATTGTATGATAAGAACATAACATAAGCTATATTATTATTATGAAAAACACATTTTATTGCATACGTACCTCTGTTCCATAAATACGAGCAAGCGTTGAAAACGTGTCCGTCGATATGAAACACCCTTGTTTCTCCGTTCCATAAATACGGACCGTGTTAAAAAAAAGTGTTCGTATTATAAAACAACTAATTAATAAATAATTTTGTATCCAAATAAAGAAAAAGTGGACTAATCTCGATTCTATGACCCTTAAGCTGTCATTTGATCTATTACACATGTGAAGTTATGGAAATTTGTGAATACACGAGATAAAAAAAAATTATAGGTATCAAGCCTTTTGACTCAGTCAATTTTCTCGAGTTCGGAGGTTAGGTAATCAAAATTATTCTTTTAGTATTTAAAACTTTAGAACAACAATTATTATTATTATTAGTTCGAGAGTGAAGACCAGCTTAAATGCTGATATAACTTCACCCCGTCTCGTACGGCAGCCTCCATCCGAGTGTAACCGAGTCAAGCGCTGCTTAACTTCGGCGATCGAACGAGAAGCCTCAAACAGTTGCATGTGTCCAAGCGGACAATTAGAAAATTAAACGAACTTACTTGTAAGTGAATTTCTATCCTAATTGTATGAAGCTGAATTTCTACAATTTTGTTTTTGAGGACGAGAAAGTTTTTAGAGGTGGGACTAATTATATAGGAAGAGGCGCTTCATACAATTAGGATCAAACTTCACTTATAAGTATGTTCAATTTTTTAATTGTATTACGCACCTCTACCTCATGATCAGCATGTAGATGTTTAAGGCATGTTACGGAGATAATATAAAACTGATTGACAAATCGTCTTTTAGAGTTTCAGAACTGTTTATTGATCACAATACAATAATGTGGATTCACAATTTAATTATCTGAAATGAAGATTAACACTCTTCCAGTTCTAATTATAATAGGAGAAACTGGAAAGTATTTAACTATTAAGAATAGCATTAGGAAACGAACTGTTATCTTTAACAACTTGCTCATCACACAAATTTGTTAAAGTTTTTGAATTTTCTGTCCAACCTGCTGTTTTACGCAAGGTGTCTAAATCTACAAGACTGGGTTGACAATGCGGGGCAAACTCAAAGTGATGGCATCACTATATTGCGTATCGAGGTTATTTTCATTATGAACATCTCTTGGAGGAACACATACCAAGTTTCAGTCAGATACGTTTATTACTCTGTGTTTGGCGTTAGTTTAAATCGAACAAGTCAAGTTTCCAAAAAATGGATGGAAGAGAATTTCGTGTGTTGATTGAACATTACTTTATGAAAGGCATATCGCCTCCGGAGACTGAAGTGAACACAGAAAAAACAGAATGTAATCTTTACAGCGATTTTAGAGTAATCTTTACCTGCAACAAAAATTACCTTCACATGATAAGATATACCTACCACAAGGGTAATGGTTACCATGTCAACTCTATTGAATCTTGTTTTGTTTCGATGCTAAAAAATTCAAATTTATCTACTTGAAAATTACCCGAAACAAAAATGCACTTCTGTTTTTCCTGCGATGCTTGATAAACATCATGATGAATTTGCACCTTCGAACAGAACGGTTTATGAGTGGTTTCAAAATGTTCGGTGTCGACATATGAGCACAAGTGACGCTGAACGTTCTGGGCACCCTATTGAAGCCACTACTTCAGAAATGATTGATAAAATCCATGATATGTTAATGAATGATAAAATAGTGAAGCTGCGTGAGACATTCATTCAGCAGAAAGTTTAATTTGCCGAAATCTTATTTTTCTGAAAAAACACTAGATTGTAACTAAAAATATAGTGGTTTTTCAGGGACTCCTAGATTGTTCCCAGGAAAAGACTGAAGTGCTACTACCGATCTAGTGTTTTTTCGGGAAAATGAGATTTCGGTAAACTGTAATTTCAGCTAAATGAATACATACCGACTTTAAGCATTGTTTTGTCACTGTGGATGAAACATGGATACACCAATTCACCACTGAGACTAAGGAACAGTCCAAACAATAGGTTGCCGGAGATGAATCTGTACCAAAGAAGGCGAAGACTGTTCCTTCAGCCAGGAAGATTATGGCGACTGTATTTTGGGATTCTCAAGGAATAATCTTCATTGACTATTTGGAAAAGGGTAAACCTATTACAGGTGTATACTATGCATCCTCATTGGACCGTTTAAAAACCGAGCTGCAAGAAGAACGTCCACGATTGACCCACAAAAAAGTTTTGTTCCATCATGACGACACATCAGTTCACTCCTTTGCAGTTGTGGCCGCAAAATTGCTGGAGTTAGGATTCGAACTCGTTCCACATCCGCGGAGATGAATGAAAATGCTTTGTCCAGAGAAATTAGGTAGTTTTTATTTCATGCACGGACATTTCAACACTGTTAGAAAAATCTGTACTAGATTTAGTATACATGTGATAAAAACAAGAATGCACAACATGAAATTCAAGTCAGTATACCAGCGTACAGTAAGTTTAGTATATGCATATACTGAATTTAGTATACGCGTAAACTAAATTCAGTATATGTATACGAAATTTAGTATACGCGTAAACTAAATTCAGTATATGTATACGAAATTTAGTATACGCATATACTAAATTCACTATACGCGTTCCGTTCCGCATGGGTTCCGTCTTCATCATCTGTAAACATGATCAGATGAAAAATGAAATCAAAGAACAAAGTTTTAATTTTCAAATAATCATATCGTTGCTACATTTACGTTAATGAATTGAAAATACCTTTCAAAGAGAAGGCTTGGCAGATCCTCGCAGAAAGAAGCCGAACCTTTTAGCATTACAAAGAACTCAAACAAATGCAGCGGCATACGAGCATGCCACCGGCCACGTTGCCCGACTCGCGTAAATCGATTCGCGCTTGCGCAGCTGAATATAGTAAACACGTATATGAATTTTAGTATACAGAAACTATTAAATTCATATACGTGAAAGAAACTTACTGTACACTTAATACATTTAGTATACATATAACATCATAAAAGAAATTTAGTATACATAAGTATACTAAAATTGCAAAGTGTAATGAATTTAGTAAACACTGTTAGAAATTTATATCAGAATTATCTGTCACATGTCACTGGAGCTTTATGCCACTAGCGTAACATAAACATATATACCGTAACATAATTTCTAATCGGTAACAGAATTTTCTGTTACTGGTAACTGCATAAAGCTCCAGTGGCATGTGACAATAAATTCTGTCATGGGTAAAGAAATTTCTGTTACAGTGTCAGAATTTCACATGAGTTACAAGTAACATAAATGTTAGTTTTTGTAACATTTTGTAAAATTTTATTTTCAAAGTCTATTTTGCCATAATTTCTGAAAATTCTAACGAATATACATACATATATACTAGAATTGTTAGAAATTATGGCAAAATAGTCGTTGCATACAAAATTTTCTTTCCTTTTACTAACCTCAGTTTTCACAAGACGACTAAACTATACACTTATACACATACCACACTTATACATTTATTTTATTCATACCAACCTTTCACACTGGTTAAAAACGTTAAAAACGCCAAAAGCACATGTGTAAAACACATTCTATCGAAAGCCGAAAACACAGCAGCTGATTGCGCGTACCGTTTGCTCTTCGCACTAGTGATCGTATATTTTGTTACCGTAACATACATTTTTAAAACCTGAGACTAATATGAAATATATGAAAAATTTAGTAAATTTACTACAAAAGTATCATAAATTCATGTTTTGTAACAGAAATCTGTAAAATTATGTTACATCCTTAACTGAAAAGTATCAGAAATTCATGAACTTTTCTAACAGTGAACATACAGGAAATTTAATATGCCCGTGTATACGGAAATTGCAAACATTTCTAACTGTGAACCGTTTCTTTTCGCTGCTGATGCTGAATTGTGAAAATTCGGCAGGAACTAAAAAGCCTGGAAGAGGGACGTAATGCAATTCTTTATTTTACTTATGTTTTGTCAATGAGTGAAGTAATCTGGTGGTATCGATAGACAGCTTATATTTTTTGTCTTCATATAATTGACAGTGATTCCATTGCAGAATTCGATAGTTGAAATAAATATATTTTTGTGAGTCAGTTTCCAGATATAAGAGATAGGGAAACCGCAGTAGGATAATATAAGACGAAAGGGACCGTAATCTTATAAAGGAAAACCTTCTCTTGGGAGATATATTCTCGACGAAGCATATCGCTGTTCATGACAGTATAGTAGTGGTACTGGTACATAACGGACGAAGTAACTTTGAAGTGGAGAAGCATCCCTTGCTGGCGTTGGGAGCGAGGATTGGGGTGTTTTATTTAATTAAGCGCCAGTCTACTAATCCTCCCACAGCCGGGCGTGTTTATGTCCCTTGGGAATCGCAGGTTACCAACCTTCTCCTTATGTGAGCGAATTAGGTAACGTTTGGTGCCAGGTTTCTCGCTGTAAAAGATTAAAACTTTTTACCAGTAACATGTCACAGCTGATATCATGAAACTCAACTTTTACTATTTGAGTGACTCTCCATATAGCCCAAAATTCAATGTCCCTGGAGTTTACAAAAAGAGGGTTTCACTTATCTCGCAATCATTGTTGTTGGAAACCTGATTGGCTTTTCATTACTTGAAGTTGTTTTATATCTTGAATTTGAAATTTTTAAAATTAAATAAACCAATAATCAAGCGCAAATAATAAAGAAATATTCGAGTTCATAATGGCTCATTTAAATGTAGTTATATTTGCATATTTATGGTTTTTCTTCCGCTTTAGGCAAAAATCGTTATTTTCATTCAACCGTAATTTACAAAAGTTCATTCTAATCTTTGAAAGATTCTTCACAGTTATAGTATACATATAGTATATATATAGTATTTTTTGACATTATTTTATTTGAAAATAATAATCACAATTATTTTTAGTGAGTCATGTTTTGAATCACACAATTTGCAAAATAATATTCGATAAAATCATAAGAAAACGTACATTGAAATTGAAAGAAAATGTAAATTAACATTGAAAGAAAGTTACGACTTTTGCCTATAGCAAAAGGAAAAGACAAACATGCAAATATCTACATTTTAATAAACAATTATGACTTTGAATATTGTTTTACTATTGACGCTAAGGTTTCTTTTCTAACATTGGTTGCAATAATTATTGATTATTGATTATAATAAATGGGCCTTCTTTTATCAATGTTATAAATAGAAAACCTTGTCTGAATTTAGAAAAAATTGTGCTTTCTAAATATTATTGTTCGGTTAAAAATATAATTAAAAGAAGGAATTTTAATATAAAATCATAAAGTTTCGAAGAAGATTTAAAATTTAATAAATGTTAGTTTGCGTCAGTTTTTCATCGGAAATTAGCATTTTTAAACAAAAAACATAATACCCCATTTTCAATCATTCTAGGTTATGTTAGTGTTCTAAACCGGAAATAGATATTTAAAAAAAATTAGATTTCAAAGACTAACAATTTTTCAACTAATTAAGTTTTTCGTTTTTGTTAGACTTTTTGGACTGGACATTGACATATTTAAAAAAAAATCCTCATCAAGATTCCCAATTTTCAACAATTTTAGGTTATATTAGCATTTCACGGAAATTTAGTATTCAAGAAAAAGAATGATTAGATTTCAAAGATTACAATTTTTTCAACAATTCACGTTTTTCGGTTTTGTTGGCGTTTTTTACCGGAAATTTACAATTTTAAACAAAAATCATCATAGTTTGAACAAGATTTGCAATTTTCGAATAGTTTTAGGTTATATTAATGATTTTTTACAGGAAATCGCTTATTTAAAAAAAAATTGTAGATTTCGAAGAAGATTCATAAATCTGAACAATTTACTTTTATGTTATGTTATGATAGTGTTTCTTGTCGATAATTCTTGGTATTTGTAATAAAAAATTATAGGATCTAGAAGAATATTCACCATTTTTCAACAACTTCAGGTTATGTTGGTGTGTTTTATCTGAAATTGGTATTTTTAAACAAAAATCATTATATGTTATTCTAATGATTTTCGTTCAAAATAATAAAATTTATAAGCCTAATCAATTTCGAATTGTGTTAATGTTTTTTGTCGGAAATTGAAATTTGTATTAAAAATCATTAGATTTCAAAAAGATTGGTAGGTGTAAGTTAAGTTTTTATCAGAAATATCGATATAGATTTCAAAGAAGATTAAAAACGTTGGAATAATTTAAGACTATGTTAACGTTTTTTGCTAGAGCGCGGTTATTTTAAACAAAAATCATTACATTGCAAAGGAGATTTACAATTTGAAACAATTTTTTTGTTTATTTTCTGTTTGTTCTTTTCGTCTCAAATTGCTATTTTTGATTTGAAAGATCGAAGATTTTTCAGATTATAATTGAAAGTCATTAGATTCACAATTTTTGACTTTGTTCGCGTTTTATACCAGAAATCGCTACTTTCAATAAAAACTCATTGGATTTCAAAGAAGATAAAAAATGTGTGAACAATGTTAGGTTATGCTCGTGGTTTGAAAACAGGATTTACAATGTAATTCAATTTGTTGTTTTATCATTGTCTTTCATCTGAAATTGATATTGGTTATGAAAAATCATTAGATTTCCAAAAATATTTTCAATATTTGGACAATAATAGGGTATCTTAGTGTTTTTCAATGTATATCGGTTCACAGAAAAAACAGAAGTGAATTTTGTTGCGGGTAATTTTCAAGTAGATAAAATTGAATTTTTTCGCATCGACACAAAACAAGATTTAATAGAGTTGACATGGTAACCATTTCTTACGTGGTGGGTAAATCTTAACACGTGATGTTAATTTTTGTTGAAGGTAAAGATTGCTCTGAAATCGGTATAAAGATTACATTTTGTTTTTTCTGTGTTGTTTTAAACCCGAATCATTTGACTTCAACAATTAAACTTGCAATTTTGAACAACTTTAGATTATGTTACTGTTTCTCGTCGGAATTGGCATTTTTTAACAAAAAAACAACGGTTTAATCCTTTTTTGATCGTATGTTAAATGTTACCCCCACATTTTTGCATCATTGACTGGAATATATATGTAAAAAGTAGATATTTTCAAAAAATCCTACAAATCACCTGATCTAATGCTACGATTTCACTTCATGAAAATGATCGTCATTGACTGGAATGGTAATATTTACAATAAAATCTTTAATAAATTACACAAAACACTCAATACCATGTGACAGTGTTAAGCTGGCGGATACTATTTTAGGAAATATCTGTAATGTTGAAAATAATGTTGTATGTATTTATAAAATTGATTTTAACTTTTGCGTCATGGACGCAAAAGATCAATTGTATACTATTGTTTATATACAATAAGTTTGAAAGTTTTTTTCTCAAAAAAAAAAAAAAAAAAAAAAATTTTACATGTATAAATGAAACCATTTATTTGAAAAAATAAGAGTATAACTTGGTTTTAGTTTGGTACTATTTGAGACTTATTGGTATTTTTTGTTTTAATTTATATAAATTGACTGTATTCACTAAAAGTATTAGAACTTTAGTATGTTGAAAACACCCGTAAATTTCCTGTAAATTTCGATAAATTTCCACATAATTGAGAAATGCGATTTTAAGGTTCTTTTTTTAGGAAATTTTATGTCACATAGGCACAAACTTACGGTCATAATTTTGTGACTATGTGACATAAAATTTCCCGAAACATTAACTTTTAAATCGAATTTTTCGTAGTTATGGAGGAAAAAAGGAAAATAAAGAAGTAGTTTTTCTGGAAAACGGCACAAACGATTTTAATGAAAAAATTGTATTTCGTGTCAGCCAATGAGACAGTTTTCAAGAAAAATTGAAAAATTAAAAACAATTTTTCTCCGTATTTTTGGTCAGAATTTTTCGCAATTTTTTTAATTATCTCACTGACCTTTATGACATATATTTCTTTCGTCAAAATCGGTTTATCCGTTTTTCAGAAAAATACCTATTTTAAATTTTCTTCCCCCTCCCTAACTCCCAAAAAAAATAAAATTTTAAGGTTAAAATTTGCAAGATTTTCAATGCACATAGATATCAATATATAATGCTAATATAGGCTAATTACGTGCGGGGCAAATTTTGTATGCTCACCCGCCTAGGCCATTTCCCTATCCCAAGGGAGAATTATGAATTTTCCACCAATTTCCTGTTCCAATTCAGAATTAGGGTCATACAATATCGTAATGTGTATATTAGTAAATTTAATCATATAATATAATTTTGTTGACCAGGGTGATAATTAACTTTTTATGTAGATATTAAATATTGTCCATTACTGGACTATTATTTTTGGACAGATGAAAAAAAAATTGCCTCAACCCGGATTTGAACCGGGAACGCCACTATACATGAGTTATCAAACTTATAAATCTTTTCTAATGAATACTTCCGTATGAAGGAATTTCACCGAATCAGAATATAAATTTAAGCAAATGATGTTAATGTATAGAATTCCTGAAAATAAAACAAGAATTCAACGATCAAATTTGGACAAACACCAAAAATTGCTCCTATTGCAATTCCTAAAAACAAAAAAATTTGTTTCTTTGCACAAAAATAAAAAAGAGGAAAGAAAAATGAGAAGGCAACCAACCAAATCCCCTTCCTTCTCTCTTTTATTTATTTCGTCTTACTATTCAAATTCCTGATTCAGTTACAGATATTCTCAGATTAGGTAAAGGTTTTAGTAGCCATGTGATTAAAAGTAAATAGAAGCAAAAGATGGAAATGGTCAAAGATGTTGAATCAAGTATACACAAAATTCCAATATTAGATCAACAGGATTTCCGAAACAAGGTTTTACACTTGTCAAAGAGCTTTGTTGATAAAAATTGTTTGCACATTAGTAGTATTGATCGTAAAATTTCTGAAGGTTTCAAGATAACAAAAGATTTCCTTAAAACCAACCCTGATATAATTTGCATGAATGCTGATAAAGGCAATATTACTGTTTTTATGAAGAAATCAGATTATATTAGGGATATGGAGGATTTACTTTCCAATCGTGATAACTTTGAATTATTGAATGAAAATCCGTTCAAACAATTAAGAACAGACACTTTCAAGATTCTAGACAATTGGGGAAAGAAAGGACTTTTGGGAAAGGATATAAGATGGACTGATATCAATACCGATGACACAGTTCTTGCAAGATGTTATGGTTTGAGAAAGATTCATAAAGATGGCTATCCTTTGAGATTGGTTATTTCAACTATTAACACTCCCAAAAAATTTTTAGAACAAAACTTCAATTTGATACTCAAAGTCTCAATTACAACTTTCAAATACAATATTAAAAATAGCTGGGAATTCCAAAAAATTATTATTCAAAAAACTGTTCCTGATGACCATGTAATGATTTCTTTGGATGTTGTTGCAATGTTTCCAAGTATACCCCTTGAATTGGTTAAACAGGCAATTTTAAATAGATGGGATAATATAAAAACACGTACTCGATTAAGTCAAAAAGATTTTATTAAAGGGATAATTTTCATTATGAACTCAACTTATTTTAAATTCAATGGATCTTTTTATAGGCAAAAATTCGGTACTCCCATAGGTTCAGTCATTTCTCCGATTTTTGCAGAAATAGTTATGGAAGATTTGGAGGTCTTTGCTTTCAAGAAGCTGGATTTCGTTTTGCCCTTTTACTTTCGGTATGTTGATGACATCTTATTATGTGTTCCTCTAGCAAAGTAACAGGCAGTTTTTGATGCTTTTAATAGTTTTCATTCAAAACTTCAGCTCACCCATGAAATAGAGAACAATAAAAGAATCAGTTTTTTGGACGTAGAAGTAATTAAGGGTCAGGATGGTAATATTATTATCAATTGGTATAGGAAAAGTACATATTCAGGTAGAATTTTAAATTTCTTTTCGGCTCATCCTTTTCAAAACAAAATTGCAGTAATCAAAAACTTAGTTGACAGAGTTCTACACTGAGCGAAGAATTCCCGTGTAGTTCGGGTTTACACCCCAATAGTTCGGGTGGTTTATCTTTTTTTTTGTTTCACACGAAGGTTTGGTGCGCTTGCACTACTGAGACGTGCGATCACCCGAACCATTCGGGTGCTCAACCGAAACAGCAGCAACCGAAGTGGTGGGGAGCCCGCCCCAATGCTTGGGGAGCTTGCACGAATGATTCAGGAGATTCGAGTCGTGAACCGCGTTGGATGTTGCGCGTTCGACGTTTGCGCATATTCGCTAATGGCCGCAGCTGATGAACATCAGGTTCTTCCCGAATGTCACTCTTTCTAGGTTATGTCGAATTTATTGTTCATCACTCATATTTATACTAACGGAGCATTCTAAGATTAGGTAAATCACATAATTGAAAACTCGATAATGTACATGTAGTGCTTTAGGACAGGGTTGAACTGTAATCATCAACGTGTAAGATTTTTAATTGATTCCAGTTATCTAACGACCTTAATCATTCGTGCCACTAGCCGAATCATTCGTGCAAGCTCCCCAAATATTGGGGCGGGCCCCCCACCACTTCGGTTGCTGCTGTTTCGGTTGAGCACCCGAATGGTTCGGGTGATCGCACGTCTCAGTAGTGCAAGCGCACCAAACCTTCGTGTGAAACAAAAAAAAAGAGAAACCACCCGAACTATTGGGGTGTAAACCCGAACTACACGGGAATTCTTCGCTCAGTGTAGGTTTGTCCCACATTTCATTTCACAAAGAGAATTTGAATATTGTTAGGAATATCCTTTTTCTTAATCATTACCCACAAAAGTTGATTGAGCAACATATCAAAATTAGAATTCAACAAATCAAAAACAAACAAAGTAACATTTTATCTACAGATAATCAGAAAGAATTGAGAGAATATAGTTCTTTCAATACTTTTGTTCTTCCTCTTTTTGGTCAAATTTCGAAAACTATTGAATTTATGTTAAAAAAATTTAATATTTATACTATTTTCCGTAAATTTAAAATTGATTCACTGATAACTTTTGGTAAAGATCCTTTAGATAAATTTGAAAAAGGTGGTGTTGTTTACAAGATCACTTGGAAGATCTGTAAGATGACTTATGTGGGACTTCTTAATACTAGGGTGGAGGAACACAAAAGTGATGTTCGTTTAGGACGTTGTTATAAGAGTGTTCTTGCTAGACATACGAGAGGGTTTGTTGATATTGACCATGAGTTTGACTGGGATAATGTTGAAATTCTACACAGTGAAAGTAATGAGAGAAAGAGAGAATTCATGGAAATGCTATATATTAAAAAACAAAATAAGTTGTCTATTAATTTAAAAACTGATTTGGATAAATTAAACAAAAGTTATTCTAGTATGAATAATTTTATTCAGCAATAAGTTTTCATGGGTCTTGACTTTCTCTCATTTCTTGTTTGTTTATAACGGATTTGTCTTTTGACCCACATTCAGTTGTCAGGTATCGAGGCGATAGCGTCGTTATTTCGTCGCTGTTCCTACCTGCTCTAATTTTTCTTGCCTTGATAAGGGTGCTGTGTGAGCACCGAAACGTTGGTAAATATTGTGCATGCTTTCATATTGTGATTTGATAATAATAATAATAAAAAAGACGAAAGAAATAAAAAAGAGAAGTAAGGGGATTTGGTTAGTTGCCTTCTCATTTTTCTTTCCTCTCTTTTATTTTTGTGCAAAGAAACAAATTTTTTGTGGTGTTTGTCCAAATTTGATCGTTGAACTCTTGTTTTATTTTCAGGAATTCTATACATTAACTTGATTATTGGACGTTAAATGGGATTTTGAATTTGATTTTAATCCAATTTAAAATTCTTAAATTTAAAATGATACTATTGTGTTGACCAGGGTAATAATTAATTTACGATTTTAAATATTAAAATAGAGTCGAATACTGGTCTAATATTTAGAGAAACGAGAAATATGCTTTGCTGACCTAATTAGTTAACGCTCCACTCACGGATAGTGGCGTTCCTCGTTCAAATCCGGACTGAAGTAGATTTTTTTTCATTTCTCGAAATATTAGATTAGTAATCGACACTATTTAAATACATAACATACAAAATTTCACGGTTTTCCCGATTTTCCAGTCAGGTAGACGCCCTGTAGATAATATGTAATGGTATACGTATCATTAAATCTCTACGATAGAAAGGGGGGAGGGGGAGCGCGCTATCGATCAAAGTCACGTCCTTCCGTTGTCGTGGAAAACAAATTGCCGCCTGCAGTCGGTCGAACGCGGAAAGAAACAACCAAGGTACAAACTACAAACTGCTGACACGAAGACTGGTTAATGTTCGTGCGGGATTTGGCGTGGGTGTGTCAAGTCGCTTGAACAACATGTGCCACTTTGCATTGCGACGCGACGCTCCTATTGGATACGGCCACGGGTGCACGAAAGACCGGTCGGTTTCCAAATCTAGACAATGAAAAAAGGACCAAAAGAGAGACAAGTGGACAAATGGAAGAGAAGAATTTCGTTTTTGCAACACGTGTTGGGAATAGCGATTTTCCGTGCCTGGAAAGTGTGCGCAAAGTGCCAGATTCCTCCGCTCTCAGATTAGCGTGCGGGAATATAGTATTCGCGCGCGCTAATCTCACAGTAGGGGTCATTCACAAAAACGTATTTTAGAAATTTTGACCCCCCTGCGTGCTACTTTAACATTTCCGCCCCCCCCCCCTTCAACGTATCACGAATTTTGTGAATTACCCCTAGAGGAATCTGGCACTTTACGCAATCTTTGCAAACACGGAAAAGCAACATTTTTTTGCACTTCTTGCAAAATATATTGTGCATCATAAGAAGCTATTGCACTCATGTGAAGTTTGTAACACTCGTGAAATAGTCAACTTTTCCCACTTGTTAGGGGATGTTCAAAAACTACGTCACGGAATTTTGAACACTTTTTCCACCCCTCCCCTTTTTCGTCAAAGATCATCAATCAAAGCTTGAATTTCCCAGGATGGCGTCACAAAAACAAAATCCCCCCCCCCCCCCTTTCGAAGTCAAAATTTGTTTTCGATTTAATTTGATGAAAGCCTAAGAGTAAACAAAAATTATACAACAATAATGTTTTAATAGACTTTTTTCAAAAGAAACAGGTTGATTTTTTTACGAAAATAGTGGAATAAATTGTTTAAATAAAATTAATGTATATGTAGGTACCATATTCAATTTAGTATAAAACGCTTAAGATTTAAAGTCAAAATATATTGCATTTTCAACAAATTAATTAATTTTAGACCGAAAAGTTGCACTAACAACCAAATAGTTTAGCTTTCAAGCAAAAAAGATGAATTTTAGAGCAAATAATTGAATTTTTCAACCAAATGGTCGAATTTTTAGACAAAAATGAAATAACTTTAACCACAAACAGTCGCATTTTAACCAATTAATCTAATCTTCAAACCAAAAAGAAGAATTTTTTAGAAGGCAGTTGAATTTTCAACCCAGATTAACTTTTTAACAAAAGATTTTAATTTTTGAAACAATAATTAAATTTTCAACAAAATGATTGAATTTTTAACCATAGTTGAATTATCGATCTGAAAAGACTAATTTTCCACAAAATATTTAAATTTTGAACAATAAAAATTAATTATCAACCAAAACTTTGCATTTATAACCAAGTAGGCCAACTTTCAAGCAAACGGGATAAATTTTCAACAAAATAGTTATTTTTTAAACAAATACTTTATTTTTTAACCTGAAAAAATGAATTTTCAACCAAATGGTCGAGTTTTCAAACAAAAAATATTAAAGTTAAGCCAAACATGGTCGCATTTTCAACCAAAAAAGATTAATTCGCAAAAAAATGTAATAGTTGATATTTTAACGAAAAAAAGATTTTAATCTTCAATTAAAAACAGTTGAGTTTAAACAAATTAGATGAATTTAAAAAAAAAAAGATTAATTTTGAGCCAAACAGTTACATTTTTAATCTAAAAAGATAATACTTCTACCAAAGAGATAAATTTTCACACACAAAAAACGAGTTTTCAACCAAACTGTTCAATTTTCAACCAAGAAAGATTTTTCAGTCAATATTGAAAAAGAATGTCTACCAAATTGTTCAATTTTCAAGACAAAAAAGCGAATTCTTTACAGAAAAGTTGAATTAAAAAAAAAAGTTAATTTGCAACCAAATAGTTGAATTTCATATCAAAATAATAGAATTTACGACCCAAAAAGAAAAATTTTCAGCAAAACAGTAAAAATTTTTACCAAATATATAAAAAGCAGGTAGTTTGGAAATCTAATTTTGAATTTTTTTCACGCTCTGATGACGAATTTTTTAGCAGACAGTTGAATCTACAATCCAAAAAGAAGAATTTACTATAGGAAAAGACGAATCTTCAACAAAACAGTTGATATTTCAACCAAAAAGATAATATTTTTACCAAATTGTTGAATTTTCAACACAAAAATGCGAGTTCCTTAGAAAACAGTTGAATTTTCAACCAAAAAGTTAATTTTTAACCAAATTGTTTAATTTTATTTGAATATAATACAATTTTCAACCCAAAGAAACGAATATTAATGAAACCAGGAAATATGAATTTTCAACCAAATAGTTGAATTTTAAATTAAACAGAAGATAAATTATCCACCACAAACGGAATATTTAAATTGGTAGTTGAAAAAAAATTATTTTCAGTTAAATTTTCAAGCAAAGAGTTGGATCTTCAACTAATAAAATGAATTTTTACCAAAGTAGTTCAACTTTCAACCAAGTAGTTAAATATTAAATTCAGGAAGATTAATTCAATAAAATTGTTTATACACAAAATAAAAAATTTGATTGATTAAACAAATCTATTTTGTAGAATTAACCATATTTTTGTAAGAGCAATACAATTATTTGGTTGAAGTAACAATATGGTTTTGTTGCAAGAAAATTTGTATTTTGTAGATATAATAAAATGTTTCGTTTATGCGAGAAAACGCTAAAGTGAGAAAAAAGAATTGATTCAATAAAATGCGTTCAATTCACAAAGAAAATGGTTAATCAGAATCAAATTTTATCAGGATAATCCATGATTGTAGACGAAATTATGATCAACCGAAAGACTTCTCAAATCAAATTTATTTCACTGAACCAAAGCATTATCTCTCCTTTTCAATTTTTTCTTTAAACAAGGTATACTTCGTTTTATTTTTTTTAAACAAAATAAAGAAGCTATGTTTATAATACTAAATTCTAAAGTTCAATCGAGAAAAATCACTGTTACTTTCTATAGGAATCTAACTCTAAACAGCAAACCTTCTTAATTCACAATACATTGCTTTTTACGGCATTTCAGTATCTGCACATGCGTGGTCGTATGTTAGGTTCGAGCAACCAAATTCTTTGGTATATAAGTAACAAAGAGAACTTAACAAATTTTTTTTTCATCCAAATAAATGTTGTTGTTACACAAACCACTTTTATAGTAATCACAACCAAATGTTTGGTAATCAAAACCAAATTTTTGGTAACCACAATCTAATTTTCGTAAAATGAACAAAAAATGCTCCACAAAATTATTTTAGGGAGTCATCATGACTCCGATGGTATCGTGATTGTCTTATGTTCCAACATTGCAACCTCAGTAGCCACGCTGGCGCGGGTTCGATTCCCAAAGCAGGAAGCTAGGCTGGATGTTTTTTCAGAAAGTTTCGCTTCTGTTCCTTGGTATATTACCCCACAGTTGCATTTAATAACTTTTTTTAAATCATTTTTTTCTGAAAAAAGATCTTCTCCTTTCGCTCCGCTGGAAATCGAACCACAGAACTACTGATTTCCGGTCAGGTGCTTTCCCATTAAGCTACTAGAGAGATCGCGAGAAGAAACTTTTTTCAGAATTACACGAATAATTTTGCTAGATGGTACAAATCAAATTTTTCAAGGAATCTGTATTATCATTAGAGAATAACAGAAAATATTTAACGTCTTTTCAGACTAGATGGAGCTATGAAAGAAAAATTATTTTGAATAATATTTTCTGAAGACAGATCTTCTCCTTTCGCTCCGCTGGGAATCGAACCACAGAACTACTGAACTACTGTTTTCAGAAAAAAATTATTTAAAATAATTTTTCTTTCATAGCTCCATCTAGTCTGAAAAGACGTTAAATATTTTCTGTTATACTCTAATGATAATACAGATTCCTTGAAAGATTTAATAAATAATGAATCAAAAAATTATTTTGTTACCGTAATTTAAAGTTTTCTCAGTGTTCTCTTCCAGTCTCATCACGGAAGCTGAGTTCCGGCGAGCGACCGGCGAGCAAGCCTGGTACATCGCTAATGGCTCAGTACCACTGTAATTGAGAGGAGTAATTGAGAGGATGTCAAGCAAGTGCTTCCAGTCGATTCCAGCATGTTCCGCTGTATTTTACGCGAAAAGCCATCAAGTGAAAGACCATTCATAAAGAGAAACTTTAGTTTACATCAGTTTCCATAATAATTAGGTGGAAACCATTTTTGAATCAAAATATAGGACAAACTTTAAAAATTTATAAATATCTTCAATAAAATTTATAATAAAAAGAATTATTTGGACTTTTTGATTAGAAAACAAATCAATAAACGTATTTACCAAATTCTATACTTCATTCAAACATAATTTTGTAGTAAGGGGGTATATGGGGAAATCCCACAAAAAACAAAAGCGAAATTTCTGAGTGGATTGATAGCGAACTGAAAACGAAATAATGCGCATTTTTGAGATATATTTATTTATAATCTTGAGGGTAGAAAATGAATCTCTTTTGGTTGGACATTCAGCTATTTTGTTGAAAATTTGTCTTTTTTGGTTGAAATAGTATCAACTATTATATTTTCAGACGAGAAATCGTCTATTTTGGTTACAAATGTTTTGGTTAGAAATTTTGGTTACAAACCCTGGTGGAAAAATTTTCACAAAAAAGTACAAAAAACTAAAACCATTTTTACAAGAATAAATATTTTTTGTGTGTATATTCCTGTATTTTATTGTGATTTAAATTTCCTACAAGAATTTACAAAAAGGTTTAACTACAAGAATCTACAGGAATTTACAGGTTTTTCAGCCAAAAATTTGTTCTTTTTCGACCTAGGATGACAAATATTTAGAATATTAAAATGAGATAATTTTTAAAATTAAGATGTATGTATGCATGATTGCTATTATAAAAAAGATTCTTTTTTTAAACTTTAAAAGAATGGTAGAATATTAAAAAACAGTAATAAATAATCGTTATTATATAACAAAAAACCTTACTTTTGAAGTCTTTTTTTTCAAATATAACAGCAATCGATTGGACACCATATATGTCATTCAAAATTATGTCATCTCAAAAACGCTTCCATAACAAAATTTGTGTGTGATTTTCGTGTTTAAAGATTTGAAAATATATAAATCCACGTTATCATTTTCAATACTATAAATTGAAGAATGAATCAAAAAATTTATAAATTTTCAAAATTATATAATTTTAATCTGTTTTAAGCTAGAAACATTAATTAATAAATCGAAATTATTTTTAAAATCTTTGCAAATATTATGTTCAAAATTTGTTAGAAAAAAAAAATAATTTTAAGATTTTCAAAGAAACTAATGAAAATTATCTTGAAACTTGCATTTTTTCTACAATTTTTCGAAAATCCTGCAAGATTAAAAAAATTGCCCTAAAATCTTCCAGATTCTTTTTTGAAAATTTCGGAAATATTTTTTTTTTTTTTAAATACATTTTTGAAAAAAAAATAATGTTTCATTTTTCTAGGAATTTTGGTTAAAATTTTTTATTATTTTGTAACCTTTCAAAATGCTTTTAGGCTTCTAATTTTTTCTAATTTTTATTCGAAACCGAATAAATAAAATAAAAATATTTATATTCTAAATATATCTCAAAGTTTTTAGAATTTTTTACAAATTAATAATTATTCAGTTGTCATTTATTAATCAAAATTTGTTTTTTTTAATCCTTTTAAATATTTTCAAGTATAAAAAATCATTAAAATTTTACCAGCAATCTTAAGGAAATTTTTTTATTTTCTCAAAACCATTAAAGATCCTTAAAAAGCTTCAAAATTTTGAAATTTCAATGAATTTAATATTATTTTAAAAATAACTACTCTTGATCCGATGCGGAACTGAATTTAGGTCCGTTACTAACAATTGATATAATTTATTAAAATCCATCGCTTTTATTATTAATGCAACAGTGATGAGTGATAAGATTTTTTTCATTAAAATGCATTTCTCTGTCTGAATTAATTTACATAAAATTATTTTGAGAAATAAATAACATTTCTGATTTAAAACTACGTTTTATAGATGTGGATATCTACATGTAAAATTTTAATGTAAAAAAATATTGCATAACTGAAGCTTCTGCTGGATCTGTGATTTATTATAATAGCAAAAGTTCTTGGTATTATGAAAGTGCAATATTTTAAAAAAATTGTAGTTTCTTATAGAAACTTATATATTACATACCCTACCAAAATTGACAGTAAAGTACAGTGCGAATTCTGAAAGTATTGCTTGTAATTTTTTTTTAATTTCTACCTTTCTACAAAAAATTACAATTATTTACAACATAATTTCAAGTACATTTTTCCAAAATTTCAACATTTGTGAAAATTTTCATTTTTTTGTAAAGATTTATAATTTTCTACAATAACTTACGTAAAATTAAAAGTGTTTTTATGACATTAAACACCGAAATTGAAAAAAATGTAAAATCCTGTAGTTTTTTGTAATGTCTGTCTTGTAGATTTTCACAAAAAAGTAAAAAAAAATATTAATTAAAGGTTATACAAATTTTCGAATTGTAGAAACTTGTACTTTATTGTTCATATTTTTACTTTTCTACAAGAAAATACAAAAAATTAGCTATTTGTATTTAATTATATTTTTTATTCAAGTTTGTACACTTTTTTACAAAAAGGACATGTTTTAACAAAAAAATACAGTTGTAGAAATGTTTTAAATTCTTGTAAAAAAAATTTCCACCAGGGTACTCGCTTTGAAAATGGATATATTTTGTTAAAAATTCAACTATTTTGGTAGAAAGTTCAACTATTTC